>DF359652.1:49342-64190 GCA_000787875.1 Solanum virginianum
CCCCCCCCCCCACCCAAATTCTATATATACACAACCCACCCAACAATTCCCTTTATGAGGTTCAAATGCATTGCTTGAGAGAAGTACCTTTGAGTTACTTGTAGGAATTTTTGGTGGCATTTCTTAAATTTGTTTTCCTCTCCTATTGTTATGTGACTCAGCTGCCAAACTTCACTGCACTTCTGCAAGTAGAACCCATTCAGATTAAATTATCCCAATACTGGTTATTTGTACAGTGGTAGTTGCGCGGCCGGGAAATTTTGCAGTAAGTTGCAAAAACTCATTCAGATAAATATCTTACAGTTCTAAGAACATTGTCATAACTCCTAACATAGAGCAGCTCCAAGTTTCTTCTTGCTTTTTGATTTTTTGGAAGAGTATCTACTAAGTTCTTCATTTGCTACAAAATTGATCTTTGAAATGGTTGGGGTGGAAGAATCTGTATGAACTTGTAAAGTTAAACCAATGTATTTCAGACTCAGAAGCCCAGATTTCGACCCAATAAACCAGTATTTTGCTTGATTATTCCTCTAGGCTGGTCTGTGGCCTATGTACTGTTAAGTTGTTAACTGAACAGCTGTTTCTAAATCCTCATTAAGTACTCCTTGCTTTTTTCAGATAGAATCTGGGGCAGTGCAGAAAAGGTATATTGCAAGAGTAATTGGAGTATTCCCAGATAAGCAGGTATTCATTGTAAAAGCCAGGCTGTTCATCTTGCCATTCATCTCCCTTTGCCAGCATCCTTGACTTGTTTTTTTCTCTTTGCTTCTTCCCTTAGCAAGTTGTGAATGCTAATGTCAATTACAATGCTCGAGAAGGGAGGAGCACAGTTGAGGTAAGATGTCTCTTTGAAGTGTGTTTATTACTAGTGTCTGCTGGCTCTTTCTTGTAAATTTGCTCTTTTATCTTTTGTCTCTTGTTTATAAGATTTAGATCAACCTATGATATTGGTTAATTCAGCTCGTGCATAGAGCATGACTTACATTTTTGTATTGGAACAACTACAAAGATACAATTTACCAATTTGGAGATAAGCTTCCTTTAGGACTCAAATCTTTCTTTTCGTCCGTGAAATTCTTGAATATTGCTTGTAAAATGGACTAAGGATTTACACTATTTCTCGTCCAGTATATACATCTTAGAACCAAATGGCGATAGATATTCTTAAAAGAGAAGCTATGTTTGTCCTCCCTGCCTCTTTCCCATGCCCCAACTTCCTGTTTGTTTGCTACCGATTAGGCAGGCAGATGGAAGGATTTTACTAACCAAAAGTTATAAGAGAAGATTGTCTCTGATTGTTAGAGATTTGGTGCTCCATTTTTGTTGATGGAAATTGTGTGACATATTAAATTTTCTTCTTGTAGTAACACCTCATAATGACTCTGAATTTTCCAGTATCTGAGCTAGTTTCCAAAAAACTTGAGGGATTTGTTTTGTCCCCTTATATTTTCCATAATTAAAATTTATTGTTCCTAGTTTATCACTAAATGATCTGACCAATTATATATATCCACAATATTAGTCATATCATTTAATAACTAAGCAAACTTCAAATAGCAACAACGTACAGAAGCAAAAATAATCTCAGAAGTCGGAACTAGATAACAGTTCATGAAAGCTAAGAGAAACATATGATGTGTGCTCATTTGGGTAGAAACCTACACATCATATTTTATCTTCTAAAATGTTGTTCTGGTCCCAGTTTTTAACTATCCTCAACTTTGTGATAGAAACTGGTGGAAAAGTGATGTGAAAGAATAAGCAAATTAGCCAGGAACTTAGCAGCAGCTCAATTTCTACTGTTGCATCAGATATGCTGAACCTCCAAAATTTTAGTTGAGAAATGTTTTGCCTTTTTCATTGGGTGGGGAGATCATGTTCCAAAATATCCACATGTGGAGATCAAAATCTCAATGCAGGGCTGGATGTAAATCAGCAATTAATTTTCCTTTTTCTTGTACTTGTTTTGCTGAATACTATTGATTTGCTGTGCGAGTTTCTTCAACCATTTGATTGTACTTTTGGCTCTGGAGAACAGACTTTGTTACGTGGCTTTCTGTTTCTTGTTTGATACTATTACTTGCTAGTGATCTTGGGCAAATCATACTAGTAGGTGGGGGACAACCAGGGAAATAGTACTGCTCCAGTGAAGGGAAAGGCTGCCTGTACGAAATTTACAAGGATTAGTACCAATGGGAAGCACAGCATTGTTTTGTGCGAACCCGTTACTGGCAGGACACATCAGGTATTTAAAATGTGATTTTGACAATTTTCTCGTATCATTTATGTCCTTTTCTGCTCACTATTCAGTCTTCCCTCAACTAATTCAAAAGAGAAACATTAGTTACCTTCTCAAAAAAAAAAAAAAACCTAAAATGAAAAGAAAAACCTTTCTGCATTTTGTTGAACATCTCTCTGCTCTTTATTATATATATTTTGAGTTGAATAATCTGTTTGCTTGAGTTACACCTTTGATCATCATTCTAGCTCTGAAATTATCCGTTTTTTCATAATCCATAATTTGAGTGTAATAGGTGTCATGTTTTGTCAAATTGCATCTTATGGTACCTTTTTTCCTCCATTTTAATGGCCATTTCTGTTTAATATTCTCTGGTTGAGGCATTTCTAGTGAATGTGGTTGGTGGAAATTGTCTTCGTGTTGGTTCAAGCAGTGGAAATTCTCTCTATAAGGATAATTAGCTTGTTATACCTAACGAAATCTTCTTCACAACAGATACGTGTGCATTTGCAATATACAGGTCATCCCATAGCCAATGATATGCTCTACCTGTCTGAATTCTTGTCTAGTCGCTCTGCTGAAGGATTGAGCGCCGATAGAGCTGCAGCAAAATCATGTTCTCCTCCAGAGCCCACCTCTCTTGGAAATGGAATTAGTGACATGGCAAATGACTCCAATGAAGATTTCAGCATTGATCCTATGTGTACAAATTGTCCAAATCTTGCTCCAAAAGGGTAAAGCATAGTCTCTGTATTACATAATTCTTGACAGGTCCATTCTTGAGTGCACATTCAACCTTAAGAGTTGTTGTTCATACAGGCTGAGGGTCTGTGGTGACCCATAAATTTTGACTAGTGAACCTGCTAGTTCTCTTGACTATATTTAGATTCAAGGTGAGCTTGTACTGTTTTGGAACATAGAAATTTGCTCAAGGGGGTATTTGGAGGGTACCTTTATTGTGAGTTTTTTCCTAACCATAAAATATCTTGATCTGACAGCCAAGAGACATCTTCCTTCTTAGCCTATATCCAGTTTTGCTACTTAAGCGAATTGTTAAACAGCGACCGCTCTCTCTTCTGCTATGCCATTTAGACCTATGAGCTCATCCAAAATAATGGATTTTCTTGCTTTCATGTCCCAGAACTACTAATATCCACCTTTTTATTTGCAAAAAAATGGATTTTCTTTGCATTTAAAAAATTTCAAGTTCTTGTCTAACACAACATTTGGGTTGTTTTTCACTAAAGGGACCTACACCATTGTTGTACCCTTTCCATGAATCCCTGTGCTTCTAGCCTCATGCTCAAAACTTAAGGCAACTGCTCTTCCTTTCCCTCCGTTAGATAAAGAACAGTATAATTTAGTCTGAAGCAATCCTATCCTAAAACCTGAAGATCAAGCACAAAATGCTTACAAAATAGAGAAAGTTGGACGCAATTATTTGAGATAACTATCATGACCACCAAGATCAGTCTACAACTTTTTGCTAGGGAAAAAGTAGGCGTAAATGTAAAATACCCTATGTTTCAATGGTTCAAGGTCATCTTCGCACCAGAAAAATCGTCAAGACGCTGACATACTTACTGATACTCTTATGTAAAATTACTAGTGCGTTTTAGCCTATATTTACTCAATATTTTCCGGTTAAATTTTTTTTGTTTGCTCATCTAAGATCTTGTCTTCTTTTATGATTAGATGGTTGGTAAACTTATGGGTCACTACTCGGTTTGGGTTTTTGAGGGTTAGATTGTGAATTGTGGCTAGACTAGTCAGGTGGTTGTTCCAGTTATAAAGTATAACTTGTGTGCTTGCACTTGTTTGTGGAAGCCATTCTCATGTCTGGCTTGCTGCCCCTTGTTATTTCAAAATGCAGGTATGAGGGAAATGAAGAAGGTCTATGGCTGCATTGTGTAAAATATTCAGGACCTGACTGGATATATGAATGTCCACATCCAGATTGGGCATCTCTAAGTTGATATACACTTTCAACATTCATTATGTCTGATTTCAGAATTTCATTATGCTCTTGGTGCTTCGTGTCTTGTGCTCCGTTCATTCTTGTGCAGCTGTATGCACTGTTCTCTGGTAAACTCCTGGAGTTCTGGGAAATTGTTACTGGGGAAGCACCCTAACGGTATTTTGGTCATTCAATGGTGCATGGTCTACTTTGAATTTGGATTTATGAGAAGAGCTAGCTTTGGATGCCTTTTGAGCTCAACTGGTTTGAGCTCAACTGGTTTATGAACAAGTGTTTGCAGCATTTTTGGAACAATTAATGAATGTCGTCTGTGTTTGGCAGAAGTGATTTTGTTTCACTTCAATTTATTGGATTAGGGAGAATCTATCCCTAATCCAATTAAAGTTTTTTTTAGTTCTAAACAATTTTAACTCAAAAGTGAAAGTAATTGTATGAATTGAAATTGCTGCTGCTTGCGGGGAGCTTGTACGTGATGCTGGGAGACGAATACATGGTGTTTTTTCTGTTCCAAAGATGGTGGTTAGGTTAATTATAAATAGCTCCTGGAGCAAGTTTCTGTTTTATGCAATTCAGTATATTTAAGTTAAATGATTACATTTGGTATTTATAATTTGACCCCGCAGATGTCATTATCTTGTCACTTTCAGTCCTCAACTCATGCTATTTTGACCATATTCAGATGAGAATTAGTGGGAAAAAAGAACTGCTGTAACTATCATTTTCAATCACCAATCAAAAATTCTCTTTAGTTAACCCTAGTTGTAGAATTACATTGGCTGCAGTCTTTTTTCTTCTTTATCATTGCAAATTTTGCTCTTTTTTTTTTTTTTTTTTTTTTTTTTTTTTTTTTTTTTTTTTTTTTACTTCTTTTTTTGTTTTTTTTTTTTTTTTTTTTTTTTTTTTTTTTTTTTTTTTTTGTTTTTCCATCAGTTACTAACACAGCTGTTTTTGGTGGTGAAAGAGGAAGTGTTACTTTGAGCCATTCCAGGCCACATCCCTTTAGCAAAGTTTTAATACTTCTGTAAACTGAAGTATTATGTTATTGGCTCACTTTGATGAATAAGAGAAGTTAATCTCATAATTATTTTTGAGCGTTTTTTAATTTTTTATTTGATATCAAAGTATATGATAATTTATTTTGGGATTAACAATTAGTATTGGAATAAGTTATTCCTCCCTAGGAGTTGAAGAGTAATCCCAAGATAACTTATTTTGAGATAAAATATGTATAATAAAAATATCTTAATAAGTTATTCCTCCCTAGGAATTGAAGAGTAATCCCAAGATAACTTATTTTGAGATAAAATATGTATAATAAAAATATCTTAATAAGTTATTCCTCCCTAGGAATTGAAGAGTAATCCCAAGATAACTTATTTTGAGATAAAATATGTATAATAAAAATATCTTTCTTAAACTCTATTTTATACGCTACTTCGCTACCTTTACATTCATGTATTTAATATAATTTTTAATAGTATTTACAATAATATTTACAATGTTAATTACAAACAACAACATACCCAGTGAAATTTCACAAGTCGGGTCTGGGAAGGGTAGAATATATGCAGATCTTATCACTACCTCATAGAAGTAGAGAGACCGTTTCCTAAGAACCCTCATCTCAAAACCCATAAGCAGAAAGGACTAGATATGACAAAAAGGAAAGGGAAGGGAACAAAAGGAGCGACTAATAATGAATAGCACATGGCAGTATGTAAATATGAAAAAACTAGCATATATACGACAAATAATGAGAACACATAATATAAAAAACATGTCCTCCACCTAACCCTACTATACCCCAAGACCATGCATCCACCTAACCCCTACCAATTAGCTTACTACTCTAATTTGCGACCTCCATTTCTTTCTATCTAGGGTCATGTCCTCAGTGAGATCAAGTTCCACCATATCATGTCTGTTCACCTCCCCCAGTACTTCTTCGGTCTACCTCTACCCCTCCGTGTAGCTCCTAAGACCAACCTCTTGCACCTCCTAACAGGAGCATCGGTGCTCCTTCTCTGCATATGTCCAAACTATCGCAGTCTCCCTTCCCTCATTTTATCAGCCACCGGAACCACCTCTAGCTTCTCTCAAATGGTCTCATTCCTAACCTTGTCACTCCTGGTGTGACCACACATCCATCTCAACATCCTCATCTCTGCAACATGCATCTTGAATGGTCTCATTCCTAACCTTGTCACTCCTGGTGTGACTACACATTCATCGCAACATCCTCATCTCTGCGACATGTATCTTCTGGACATGTTCATTTTTGATTGACCAACATTTCACCCCATACAACAAAGATGGTCTAACCACTAATCTGTAGAACTTACCTTTGAGTTTAGGTATCTATCATTAACTTTAGTCAGAGTGTCATCAATCAGTACTATGTCATCTGTAAATAACATATACTATGGTACCTCCTCCTGTACCATTGTTTTTATTAAGATCATTGTTTTTATAATAATATATTTTCTATTAAAATATTACATTTTTATAAGTACAATCTCTATTTATGAATATATTATAAGTTGAATTTATTTAATGATTCCCCAATTAGTAAATTTTAAGCCAGCAAGCAAACAAACAGCCGAAATTAGTACCAAAGATTATGGAGTTTCCCCCAAGTGTCTGTCCTTTACCAGACCAAAGCATTGTGAACGTACGATTAGAGATGCCAAGTTAGACTACGGAAAAGCACTAATAATGCATGTACTATATCACCTAAAAACCCTTTTTTCATTAAGAGTAATATTTAATTATTTATTTTCAAGAACTAATGGTGTTTTCACTTACATTTGAACGTGAGTTAAACTTTTCTCAATCACTTGACCAGGCTTAACTTATCTTATTTATTTTTAGTTAGTTTCACTTTTTTTAACATGAATTTTGGAATGTGACATGGACCCTTTTTTCTAGTGGAGTATAAAAATTGATCTGACAAAAAACTTTGAATTGAAAAAATGTTATTAATTTATTGCTCTTAAGTTATTAGGTTAACAGATTTTTAATGATTTTATAAAAAAAAATTATCGAATTATTGGTTTAGTTTCGATCTTCAGTATTGGATTATTGGGTAAATCGATAACCCATGAAGACTATAGTAATTTACTACTATACTCTTTGATAAATATTAAATATTAATAATTTTATATTACTTAACACTATAATAATACTCGTAAGTGATGTATTTGCTTGGTTTCCAATATATAAATCTTTTGTCAAGGAAGTAAACTAGAATACGCCAAATATTAGCTTAGGTGCTCATCAAATATTCTGTTCGCTTCTGGTTGATTTAGTTATCATATCACGACATTCAATTTGGGGTGAGTGTTACGTGTTCATGAAGCCTATTTTATTAAATCAAGTGGGTATCGTAAAATTAGACAAATAAATATGTTCATCATTTTTACAGTTTCTTATTTGGCTCACTCTAGTTTTCAAAAACATTCTGTCAAATAGGTAGAGAAGTATATATGTATTTTATAAGCATTTTCGTATTGGGTAAATCAAAATCGAATTGTTAATGATCCAAAATCAATAGACCAAAAATCAATAAAAAAAATATCTTATTAGTTTGTTATTGATTTAACATACTTAAAAATCGAAATCAATAAACTGAACTAATAATCCATAAAATTGAACTGAACTGATGACGCACACCCCTAATTTTCCCTGTCTAAATGTTGAAGGTACCTTATATGTAGGGTGTACAACCGATCCTTTTGTGTATGTTGTCATTATTCCTGCTCTTTGATACTACATCAGTATATTGATACTATAGAGGTATCATATAGGACTAAGTTTAATCCTTTATGATACTCTGTTATTACATTGATATCCTAATCGTATCATATAAGATTAAACTTTTTTTTTAAGAAATAAACAAGAATTTTTTTATTAAAGTTATAATCTTATTTATTAAACAAACTCTGATGGTATCAAACAGTAATTGAGCAGTCTTTCATTGAAGCATTGTCTGTTACTCCTTGATGATATCATAGTATATATACTCTAATGGTATCAAGGAGTAAATGAGTGTTTTCATTGAACCACCGCTTCTTCATGCTTGATACCATCAGAGTATATATACTCTGATGGTATCAAGCCGCAATTGAGTAGTCTTTTCACAGAAGCACTGCATGTTCCTCTTTGATGCTATCAGAGTTTATTAGGGGTGGCAATTGGGCGGGTTGGGTCAAATTTGAGCGAGTTATAATGAGTCAAGACAACAAACAGGTCAAGACCCAACCCAATCCAAATTTGCTTGGGTCAAAATGAGTTGGATCAAAATGGGTTGAGTAACGGGTTATAGAACGGGCTAAGACCCAATCCGACCCAATTTTTTCTAAGTTTACTTATTTTATTTGTTCTTTTTCAATATTTTAGTACTAAATTAATATATCAATCCAATTTTAAATGGGTTGAAATAGGTTGTGTTGAGATGAGTTGAGCTAATAATTGAGCGAGTTATTAACCCGTCCAAACTTGAACGGTTTGGGTTAGATTGGGCGGATTGAGCTTAATTTTGCCACCCCTAGAGTTTATATACTATAATGGTATCCAGAAATAACTGGATAGTGTTTTCATTGAAGCAATGCTTCTTTCTCTTTAATATCATTAGAGTGCATATATATATATATATATATATATATATATATATATATATATATATATATATATATACACACACTTCGATAGTAAAAGTAGTTTCGCTGAATTACTCTTTTTTTTCTTGATTAAAAAAATAAATATAATCTCATGACATCAAATGCGTGAGAATGATTAATAACAAGGGTGTAAAAATAAGATAGTAACTGCTTGTATAAAATTTTGTTTTTGGATTATAACTTACTATAAGCTTTACTTTCCAAAAAACAAAACTAAAGCTTTGATATTTGACAATTTCCCAATTTTTCTATTTCAAACGAAACCAAAACTGTTGGTCTTTAAAGCTGTTCCACAACTTGCCTACACCTATAGGGATAGCAGCATGAAATTAGATGCTAATAGTAAAAAGATTCAATTAGGCAACCTAATGATAAATATTAATGAAGTATGTTACAACAGTTCGATCAAATAAATCACAATAAGTCTCTAATAGCAGCCTAATTAAAGGAAAAAGAACCCTATGATAATTCATTAATTAATCAATTATAGCCTAATGCTAGTGGCATAAGATTCAGTGTATCAAGTAAATCATAGGCAATAATTTTGATACACTACTAGAATTAGATAACTTAGGGATTGTTTGATAAGAAGTATGAAAGAATAGTATAAAATCATATTGTATTTTAGCAATATTGAATTTTGTCGTTTATTTGACTGTTTGATTTGTTGTATTAAATAAATAAAGTGTATTATAAAAGAAATAATATTGGATATAATGTATTAGAATAAAAATAGTATCCCATATTGTTAATGTCATGATTTACGATATATAAAAATAATACTAATTGAATAGATATAAAAAAAATTAATTATATCAATACTAATACATATATTATTTTCACTAGTATTTTCTATCGAACAACTTGACTAAAATATAACTCCATTGGATAAATATTCGATCAGACATCATAATATTAGTTGAATATATCTGAAACATATCATTGATATCTTCATTTATATGATATGATTAGATGATGGTTCGAATTAATTCTAACAGTACTAGGCAGCCCAATGGAGGAAAGAAAATTAAATTTTCAATAATTTAAGTAATACCGTAAATTAATATTTCTATCATTACTGTTATAAAAAAGATTTTGTCTTCCCAAAGCGGGCAGCAGGTGAATATATTTGTTTTGACACATAAGAGTAATTTAGTCATTCAGTTTAAAATGAAATAACATGATTGATTTAAAAAGAAATTTGTTTTAACTATTCTATCATCTTTTGATTATTCTGACCAAATTAACCTTTATTATCATTAAATCCCAAGTAACAGCTTTTGGAGTTGCTTTTTCATTTTCGTTTTTATGGCCACGTGGCTATCAAAACTGTAATAATTAAAGGGGTATCAAGCTGTTAAGCTACTATGAAGTTATGAGAGAGAGTAATGGAGATGAGGATGCGAAAAGTAGTGTGATGTGGAGGCTTGCTTTCTCATGTGTATTATTGATATCGTTGATTGGTTGTGCACTTGTTTCTTATTGTTGCCACCTGTTAAGTGTTGTAGTTGATTTCCTGCTATTATCTTATGCATATTGATTTCTATTTGGAGTCGGCTGATGATTCCTACTCAATACATGTGGCTCGTACTGACTCCTACTTGTATTTTTCTTCGTTTTGCTTTAGTAGAGTGCAATAAATGTCCCATTGACTTCGACTCGCCCTCAGCTCGAGACGATCGTCGATATATCAGATTTCAAGGCGAGATAACCTTCTAGCTCGTGTTGGATTCAATCAATTATGGCATGATGTCCTCGGACATAAACTATTTTACTTATCTATTTTGGTATTGTTACTTGCTCTTAGACTTAGTATTTGAGAATAGATGTCCTTGATGTGATAACTTTCAGATTTTAGAAAATGTTCTGTAATAGAAATTATCGATTTTGTTATATTTGCTTTTATAAGTTGAACTTCCATATTAATATTATATTTATAAGTTAAATAACTAACATTGGTTGGGATTTGTATCATTGGTTCGCCCACTTAGGAGGTTAGGTGTGGTGCCACTCACGGTCCATTTTGGATCGTGACAAGATCAATCCTGAATGTTTACCATTTAGAATTCGTTTACATTAAACTTGTTACGATGAATTACATGCGACAAATCAACTCAATTAGCCAAATGAAATAAAGATTCATTCACATTATACAAATTTAAACTCAATTTTTAAAATAAGATGAGAAAGAGTGACGTACATACACTTTGCATCATCGAACATTTGTCTGACAAATAAATATGATACTGCTACTTGAAAATCAAAGATCTCATGATTAAAGTAAATCAAAGTGGAAAGGATAAAAACTAAAGGTATACATGGATGTATACCCATAATTAGGAGAAATATAACAATCGTGGAACAAGGAATTATATTATATGGTTTCAAAGTCAAAAAGGTGACAAAGATACTAACAGCTGTGATCCCATTCTATTTAGCTGGAATATTCTTCATCTTCATAGTGGATGCTATACACTCGTGGAGATTTGATTTTGTAATTCTATATATATATATATATATATATATATATATATATATATATATATAATTAGAGATCTTTACATTTTGTTTGAATGGTTATTATCTATTGTTTTATAATGTATTGTGTTATGCTATATTGTATCGTAATGTATTATTTCAATGAATATAATGTTTGGGATAGATTGTATTGTTATCTGTTATTACATAATGTCATACATGCATAATTTGAATGATAAATCTATGAGAAATTGTAGAGTATATGGTACAACAACCATAAAGAAAGTGTAAATGATAAAATAAAATAATTAAATAATAAATAAAGTAAAAAATGAGAAGAAGATATTAAAATAACGATGCAACCACACCAAATTGATCGTTACATAAAATGAGTCTTTTCGTCATTACCTAAGGATGAATTTAAACCATATGATACAATGAAATTTAAATAACAATCAAAATAAACATTGTACTTAAACTAACAATAAAATACAATACAAACGAGTAACAACCATCCAGACAAGGGGTTAGCTTCACACATAAAATATTTAAAAAGGTCATTTTCTTTTATATGTTGTTTGTTTTAATTATGGGATTACTGTAATAATGCTATTTCCACAACATTTTGGTAAAAATTAGGCGTTAATACATCTAATTTTCTCCTTTAATAATGTATCTTTACGCACACAGCTAGCACTAGTTGATGAAGATTACCTGTTCTAGTTTTGTGACTCTGGGCTGGTGAATTAACCAAAAAATAATACATGCATTACGACAAATTGAAAAGCAAAATAAAGTAGTGTTTTGTAATATTTATCCACTACAAATATTGGGGGTGCGTCTCTCTCTCTCTCTCTATATATTTTTCAATATCAAATCAATCAAACCAATTCAAAGTCGAATTTGTTTTCCCCTAATTATTATTTGCTAGATCTATCATATTAAAATTGATGAAACGTGCCGTTTTCACTCTCTATAAATGAGATAGTCACACATTTTAATATAATATCAAAACATGCAAAGGTTCGGATCTCGCCATCACTTATTATTAAGAAGAATTTTTATATGATTGAACTATGAAAAAAAAAAATCAGACCTGTACATACAAAGGCATGTTAAAAATATAATTAAGTAAATAAAAGTATATTCTCTTGAATAACTATGACAGACAAAATGGTTTTAAAAAAATCAAGCAACCATTCAATCCGACCTAATAGATATGCCAACATTTTATAAGCTAGATGATATATGAATATTATCCATATTATGCACTAAATAAATGGACATGTAGATGAATAATATGAATATTCATATTACTAAGAATTATTTGTTTACTTGTCATTTTTCATGAATTCTTTCTTTGTGTTGTAAGATTATTTTGGCTTTTAGAATGTATTCTCCCCTGACTATATTCTTGAAGCAATGGATAATATGAAGTACTCAATTTTTATGTGTGTTCAACAACGGATTGAATATTTTTTTAAAAAAACTCATTTTACCTGATTTGCCTCAATCTGATCCAATGAAGTATACGTCAACAAAACACAAGAGAGATATTAGGTATATAAATAAACAGACCTTACCTATTAGTGACGTATTTTAAAGCCGTGCGGGTCTAGACCCAAAACAGACAATATTATTAACGGATTGAGCTGTTACAATCCTATTCATTTTGTTTGTCATTCTTATTAATAATTTAATATTTTAAATAAGATAATCATATGCTTCAATCAAAATTTTAGGACAAAGTTGATCTATTTAAGTGTAGACAATTTGCCCTAGCTATTAATCATGACCTCACCAAAACTCTCAACTCAAAACCAGCAGTTGTTTGTGAATAGTAACACTAGTCCCATGCTTTGTTAAAGCAAAAATCTAACATAAAATTTGACCAACATGATTGGCTATGACTATTCATTATTGTACTCGAAGGATATCCATTATATTCCCAAACTTTGTCACCATTTAAGCACGAAACATTGATATGATATAGTGGGCCACATATTCAAGTTGAATTATTTTTTGCTTTCTAGTCATTGAACACTATTCATAGAATCTCAATCTCCAAGGATTTTTCCATTTTTTGCTTTGGCATCTACTACTAAATGGAAGGAGAAATATATCAGTACCATTAGGTGTATCTCAAAAATAAAATTATTCACAAATGTGAAAGGGGTGAAAATAAGTGGATATAGCCTTCATGGAAAAAGAAAAAGACATTACCCTATATCTATTGTCTCCTTTTGCCTGCCATAACTGCTAGTAATTGATTTTTGACTACCCATAGAATCTAAATGAACTGAAAATTTATATAATTGATTTTCATTTATTCGACCAAGATCGATGCATTGTTATTGTTATTGTAGTTATTATACGTACGATTTGTAACTATTAAGAAAAAATTGCATTTAGTCATCTTGATCTTGTCACAATAATTTATTTGTGACCTAGTTGTTAAAAATATTTAGAGATTTCTTAAAATGATTTTTAAACCATGTTTTATAAGATTTACTAATATGCTACATTAATAAAATATACTCGGGGCGTGAAATTGAACTCTGTTGGTCCAGTCACTATCATTTTATTTTTATGTTGTTATGCTGGTTTTGTCATATTCAAACATGATGACGTCGTATTACACAAAAAGATAT
Source organism: Solanum virginianum (assembly GCA_000787875.1). Lineage (NCBI taxonomy): Eukaryota > Viridiplantae > Streptophyta > Magnoliopsida > Solanales > Solanaceae > Solanum > Solanum virginianum. Next base: position 63,368 of record DF359652.1, read on the forward strand.
TATGAATCTGAACCTATAAATGAGCATAACGAATAAAAGAAAAAAGATTCATTAAGGGTAAATTTAATTGCTAATTTCTGAGATCAATAGAAGTAGTACTGTAATTAAAGTTCAAATTTTTTTGCAGAATATTTGTAAGCTTGTGGTAATTTGTCACTAAGGTAATTATTAGGCCATTGTAATTAAAAAATCAGTAGGGCTTCAAATTGACCTGAAAGATGAATACCTATGTCATTGTGTGTGTGTGTGTGTTTTTTTTTTTTTTTAAAAGAAGAGGTTTCAAATTAAAAAGATCTGTCCCTTTTGTAAAGAAATTCTTAAGCATTCATAGACACTTTGAGTAATTAATATGAGTTTTGATGTATTCCGATTCAGATTTCTCCATATTTATTTTGAAGTCTCAAATTTGAACTTTGCGAATTCAAATTAATTTAACTTTAATATAAATATTGAATAAAAAAAAATACTTTGAATTAATAATTGCTACCACTTACATAGTGTGAGTCAACTCTCTTTAAGGTTTTACATCTTTTATACCTAACAAAAAAGAAGTTACAAGAGCTGGTCATTGTAAGTTATTCTAGAAATATAAATTCTTCTCTCTTTTTGTTTTAACATCATCATTGATTACTCATTTCCAAGTTCATTAAAACTATAATTGTTAAGTACCAATTGATTCATTAATAGAAATGCAAAATCTTTTATGGACAAATAAAAATGCACAAAAAGATTTAAAGTTTTTAGAAAGAAAATTTGCTCCTAAGTCTTCATAGCTCGCACCATATTAATTCCCCCAGGAATCAAGCATGTTCGTATTGTCCCC
>DF359651.1:4279-23111 GCA_000787875.1 Solanum virginianum
GGACTTGATCATCTCGCTTAACACTCTGCTATTTATTCATTACTCTGTTGTCCTTCCATTTCTGATATTTTATGTTCTACTAAACTTGTTTTGCTACTGCTATTGGAATGTCTGTTTTCTTCCAGTATGCACATCGTAGATGCGTGCAAAGGTGGTGTAATGAGAAGGGTGATACCATTTGTGAGATCTGCCACCAGGTCGGATATGATTCCTATTATGCGTGCAAAGGTGGTGTAATGAGAAGGGTGATACCATTTGTGAGATCTGCCACCAGGACGGATATGATTCCTATTTTGTTTGTCTATCTTACAGAGTAAACATAATCTGCAGCAAAGCAATCACTTTTGCTGCATCAGAATCATCATTTGTATTTCCTGTTAGCACGTGCTTAGTTAATTCAGTTAGTGTTGATTGCTTATTTTCTTATTTTTGCATTTGTGTGAAGCAGCCTTTCAGGCCTGGTTACACAGCACCACCCTCTATTTTCCGCCACTTAAGGTGTCTTTTCTTCTCTATGCTTTTCTGAAATACTGTAACTATACATGATAGAAATTTGAATATCCCAGTGTCACATTTCCATGTTGCTTTCTCATTAGATCACTTAAGAGCATGTGTATGTGGTGTTTCTATCAGGGGGAATTGGCGAATTGTCAGAAGGAACTTGAATAATCAACGTGTGATAGCAGTGGTTTCAACTGATCACAATCTTATTAACTCTGATGAAGATGGAGTTTCGACATCAAGAATCATGATGTGTTGTCTTGTATTTGCCATAATAGTAATCTCTCTCTCTCTCTCGTCTCTCTCTCTCTCGTCTCTCTCTCTCTCTCTCTCTACACACCCACAGCATGCTTATGTGCATAACATGTCATATGAAGTAGACCCAGGATTTTAAATTATGGGTTCCTACAAAGATCTCAAGTTTGAGAATTTCCTACTACTATGCGGCATTCTAACTGCTTTTTTCATTTTGTTTTCTTAATAGTTTATGCTGCTCCTAGTTATACATCAAGCTCTTCCTGTCATAGTTGATGAAGCACGGGATTACTCACTTCCATTGGTTATGGTAAGGTAGTTGAATAGGGAAAATGGAAACATGAGTATCGCTATTACACAGAATGTGTTCTCACTTTTCACGCGTTGCTTGCAGCTGCTACTTCTTAGAGCTATGGGCATTATTCTGCCTGCGTACGTCATAATGAAAGCAGTGATCTCTTGCCACCACCGGCAACACCAACAGGTTTGTGTGACTCCTTTTTCCTCTTTAAGTTTCACCTTAACATACTTTGCCTCCTAAGTTAAGCCATTCTTTGTTCAACCTTCATGACAGACTACTTTGCCCATCTCTTCGTCCCGTGAAGAAGCTAGCCTGGTCACTCTGCAGCAGGAACCTCCCTTAATTGCTATCCAATGAATGTTTTCGCTGTTGAACCAAAAAAAAGTACTCAGGATAGCGGATAAACATCTGAAAGCACTGTCGATCTTCATTTACCCTACTGTTGCGTTAAATATGCTTTGGAATTGGTACTCAGGATAGCGGATAAACATCTGAAAGCACTGTCGATCTTCATTTACCCTACTGTTATTACTCTCCCTTCCTGCAATGAGTATCCTGCCGGAGTTGCTTGCTTCAGAGTTCGCGAAGGTTGATCAATAGACAAGAAGTTGTACATTGAAGAGATCAGTGAAGAAAATTCAAAATAGAAGCATAAAGGTATAAGGAAAGGACTCAAAAGAGATGAAAAGAAGACAAGATATCCAATTTTACAACTAGAGATATCTGAAGCTGTGAATTAGTCAGGAAAATCTTTATATAGATATGTATATCAACATTTTGAAGGAATACAAAAAGTAGCCAAAAAAAGAAAGTTGTTGAGTTTAGTAATGATATGAGGCTGGAGTTGTATGTATTTTTGGCCAAAGTTTGTCAGCCTAACTTGGCAGATTTGGGAAAAGCCAAATCTTCAGCTATATATATATTCCTGTTTTCTGTTTGCAAATTTCAATGGTCTAAACCAACATTAATATATATTCCTTCAGCTAAAAATAAATTGAATTTTAACTCCAACACACCTTATCTTCACCATCACCGCTCTACACACCTACCCACAACCCCTACCTCTCATGACATTATTGTTTTAGATTTTATAAAATGCTTCTGAGATAATATTTTTTGCTTATGTACTAAACACAAAAAATAAGTAAAGAATTCACTTATTTTTCTAGAAAACATTTTCCTACCAAACATCCATAGTGACAAACCCACCCATCGATAGTTCTTCTAGGTCAATTCAAATATGCGTGCAAAAAAAAAAAGAATATATTAAGTCAAATATACATTTCTGAACCTAATATCTCAACTCAGAACCTGCAACATTTAAATTTAAGATGCACCATTCTATGTGAAAGGGGTAAGTCCGATGTACTAAAACTTTCGCTATGAGCAAAGTTCAGGGGCTTGATCACATGCATTTTTGCCAGACTGTTTCCAAGACTTGAAACCTGTGATCTTTTAGTCACATGGCAGCAACTTTACTAATTACTCCATGCGCCATTCTACATGACGTTAGCATATTTGACACTCTCCACTTGTAAAATCAAAGCAAAAGATCACAAAATGCAACACAACAAGGAGGTCGATAGACCGTAGCTTGGGTGAAGGAAGGCACTAATCAATCAGAATTGAGACAGGAAACAATCCAAGATCAGATGGAAAGAGTATCAAGGGGTGAAAATGCAGGTTCTCAAAATAACATCTTTTTTCAGTTATATAAAGTAAATCTGTACACTCCATTTGGGAAAAATAGGAAATGAAAAAGATGTATGATGAAGAGTCTCTAGCAGTTGAGATCCACATAAGAATCCTTTCAGTTTGTTTCCTACTTCCCGCTGCGTTTGGCTTGTATCTCTGAATTATACATACACCATGTGTAGATCTTTCCCGTTTAACACACTCAGTTCCAGCTTCTTCTTGGCCTGAAAATGTTCGCGGAAGAGAAAAACAAATAAGACAGGAAAAATGTCAACCTCCAACGATCTCAAACTCCATCTCTTGAAAAATCTTTCAACTTTTTTAAGTTCCTTCTACATTTCAAATTTTGCTTTAAAATTATGTTGTTTTTGTTGTTATACCAACTTGAATGATGTCAGAAGTAATAGTCATATATTCTTCAAAGAGTGTAGATGTTTATACTTCCGATTCTTTTGCTGAGAACGCCAAAAGCAAGCTAACGCTCCAAATGCACAGCTCGCAACTGCAATTGCCAATGCAGCTCCCAGTGGAACCACAACTGCATTTGTTGAGGCTACCAGCTCTTCATTAACTGCTTTTTCCGTCCCACCACCTGCTTGCAGGTCTTTGTCCTTGTAGAGATTCCCTAACTCTTTTCCGTAGTAACTAACCAGAAACTTAAAGACCTCATCCTCATTCCAACGAATCTTACTATTTTCATCGCTAGTTTGGCCGGGGTTGAGATAGCATGATGGACAAAGCTGTTTTGGAGGCCAAATAACTTTTGGAAATTCAGGATCACCTGTTCCTAGGGATTCTTCATCTTTCTTTAGTCGCTCATTAACTTTGTTGTGAGCACTCCACAACCAGAAGGAAAAATCACGTGCTTTCTTGAAAGGACTAGATACACTGGATGGTGAACATTTAAAAGACCAACAGTTACTTGACCAGCCTGGGTCTTCAGATAACAAAACAGTAACATTCAGCAACAAAAAGAACCTCATCGACGTTTTACCTTGAACACATTTCATGAAAGTGTTGCCTACATTCCTCGCAGATGAAGAAGTTGTGTATAAAATCACAGGTAGTTCTGAATGCCAAGTCACTTTCTCCATCCTCAACTCTGACAGAGAGCGAGTGTAATAACACCCACAAACCACAACTGCAAAAGATACAAACACGTGGCTGAGAAAACTGCCAAAAAAGCTAATGTCATTAACATCAGTTGATTAACTTTTGACATCCAATACCTTTGCTACGGTTTCTTTTTAGCAAAAGCATTTTAGCACTGAACTAAATTGAACCACTTTTTAGGGTTGCTGAATTACGTTCACTTATCAAAAGAAGATGCATAAAGACAGCAGTAGAGGCTGGCAAGAAAGCAACAGACAATTCAAAAACGATACTTCAATTGTGTCAATCAACTGTTTGTGGCGGCAGGAGAACTAATCAGTCCATCACTGCTAATTGCAGTTAATACAAACCCCGCCCCCCCCCCCTGATCTGCAACCGAACCCACCTAATCATCCGTCTTCTTTCATGTGCTCTCAGCGTTTAATGGAACCCCAACCATACATTTTCTGGTGGAAGCTTCACTTCCTAGATATTAAGGTTTTCAATGAAGCAAAGTGCTTTGATTCATAAAATACAAACCTTTAAGAAGAAAATGAACCACAGTTTCAGTTATAACTTACAAGTGCTTTGGAGATTTGGGTCCACCTACAGATTATGCATCCACCATTTTAACGTATTTAATTGATCAGACTTCTACACCACAAGATAAACAAACCCAATCTTTCAACTTCGTCTGTAATTTACTATCTTAGGATTTTCCAAATCCTCCGCATCTCTAACAGTAGGCTATTTAGATAATTGAGGCCTCCAAGATTTAAAACTCTTTAACATGTATGTCAGTCAGGATTTCAAGCAATTCTACTGAGGACTTTCTAAGTAGAATAACAAAAACATAACTCTACATCCTTTTAAAAAAAGCCTTTTATAACGTTGATCCACTTGGGAATTTCAACTATTCGCCATTGTAAAAGAGTTTCAAGTCTGACAAATAATCAAGACAAGAAAAGTCCAACTAATTACAATGTTTAATATGAAGAAACAATATGGATTACATTCTCTAAGATGTCACAACATTTATAAAGGACGTCGTCTGATTCTTCTCCTCAACTAAGTCATGTCATAGATGTGCAGCAAAGTTCAAACCAGTGACGTGTACATATCCCATACATCAGAAGTTAGTCTTACTACTAGACCAATGCCTTAGGATCAAGCTGAAGATTTAAGTAAATCCAAGGCTTGGATTTAACTAATTGATCTTGATTTGGTTCAACATCTCTTGTATTTTAGAATTACGACCAAATTTTATATGGACTAAATCCACTAAATTTTAATGTTTACAGCCATTACAGGCTTTCTACCTCCACAACGTAGGAGTAAGGAGTAAGGTTTGTGTTCACTCTATCCTCCCTAGACCCCACCTGTGAAATCGGGTACGTTGTCGTACAGCCATTCAGCCTTCCTCCTGCAAATAATACTATTATCTTTTCGGGATAAAGGTGATGCCCTGGCCAACTTTCATACACATCGAATATTCCACTGGGTACCAACTATTTGCCACCAACACATGCACAGGGTAACTCTGTCGACCAAAGGCACATAGGAAGAACTCACCTCGCATTCTTTTTGTCTTTATTGAGATTTGAATCCTGGTCTCCCTGGATTTTCACCTCTTCATTGACTGTTAGGACACACCCTTCGGTGCAGACCAACAATAGAAGCAAAAAGATAAAATTTAACCATATATGTTGACTTTTCAAATGCCCTATCCGCTGTCCCGCTTGGCCATTTAGGCCCATTAAACATGCTTCATCTGATACTAACATCGAAAAAATAGCTTAAAGAAACAGATAGAATGCAAATCCTCAACTTTACATCTCTGTAATAAATTATCTGGCTATGAGTCTATCTGCATCATTATATTCTTTTAAACAACTTTTTACGATCATAAAATCGTAAACATTTCACACATGAATAAAGAGAACATGAATGACCCATTACCTGAAACCTCTGGTATCATTCTTGCTGCCACGACAATACATCTGCATGAAACAGACTGTCATAAACGAACAGGAAATGCTTTGCACGGCATGGCAAGTAAAACACAGAATCTCCTTCAAGCTATTAATACTGTAAAAAGATGGGAGTATCTTCATGCACAAGACAATTCCAGTTTTACAAGTTCCACCAAAATAGTGAAAGTTAGGGACCTCATGTAAGTCAAAATTAGAAGTAGGATGAGAGGAGCAATAGAACCACTAAGATATGTACAAACCAAATCAAACTGAAAGTTATACATACACGTGGAGCACATCTCATCCAACTAACCCCTCCCCTTTCCCTGTCTACCACCCACACCCCAAAAGAAAAAACTAAGGAAATGAAAAAGGGACTTAAAACTGGAACACAGAAACAGTTGGACAAGCAAAAAAGTTAGCATTCTTATGCAGCCAAAGATAGTTACTGAAAAAACTTCTAAAATAAATTTATTATCCCAACCACGGAATGGATGAGCTAAATCAAACTCAAAGAGACCTATACACATCACAGATATTGTTTTTTGACAAGGTACATATCACAAATATTTTATTCAACACATAGCAACAATTCCTCCCCTTCCCATATCCTTTCAAAAAATTGCACCTCCGAGAAAAGTCAAAAAAGAAAAGGATCGAATTATAAACACAGAAAAAGAGATGGTTGGACAAGTAAAAGGTTAGGTATCATATATTACCACGAGAACATTATGAAAAGGATAACTAAGATAGTTTAGTGATCCAGCCACAAAGTATTTACAAATATTTTCAGGATTTATTTTTGTGTTAACCTGCTCCGCTGAAGGACAAAAAAATTTACACTTTAATGTCTCGTATATTCACCATGATTTCTAATGACCGGTAACTACTACGTCGTAAAGCCTGTTTTTTAGTATTAGTCCTCTTAAGATTTATGTATTAAGTTTCGCAGAGAACTACGACTGGATTTAAGAATAATTTGTATAAGTAAACTCCAAATGGGAGCACTATAGTATAATGAGAGCTGCACACGTTCTTGTTAAATGTTAGTAGTGTATCTATTTCCAAAAACAAATAGATAACAAATCCCCTCAATTTATGGGGCACTCTTTCCTTAATGGAACATACCAAAACAGTTGCTCCATTTCAATGACAAAACATATTTTCTAAAACTAAAAAGAAATCAAATTCATTTACCAAATCAGTTTTAAAACTTTGATATGATATTTCATCTTCCAAATGTCTTTTCAACCATTACCTTAACATTTTCTGCCATTACCACTAATAAAGTTACACAAGTAGAATTAACATTGAAAACTCCTTGTCCATTTAAATGTCATATAAAACAAGACATAAAGCAGAACTGCAGGAGTAATAAACAATAATATATGCAGTTAGTTTTTTTTTCTCAAAAGCTTCCATTTTTTTCATAGTCAAGAGTTCATTATGTTTATTATTATTTTAAAATTCACATGAAAGCACCAAGGTGGGTGTAGATCATTTCTCATAGTCTCATTAAATAGAACCGTCTATTATAAATAAACTAAAATAGGAAAAAAAGTTTAAAAGGTGGATATGAAGAAAACTGGTTTGTGAAGTCTATTTCATTTATGGCTTGATTGTCTGCACAGTATAAGGACCCGTATGGATTAGGTGATTAAAAGTAGTTGGTAAGCATCAAATTCTTAAAAGCACTTTTAGGTGTTGAACCTGATTTTATAGATAAGTAGTTACATGTACTGAAGCAGGTAATACGCAATTAATGTGCTTGGTAAAGAGAAATCGATAAGCAATTCTCCATTAAAAATGATTTGAAATGTCCCTAAAGCTATTTATAAAAAAGGCAATATTGGAAGTATTTCTACTTCAGAAAAGGACGTATGATGAGAATAGAATTGACATATAATAAGAGTTAGGTTTTCGGAGCAGTATTTTGGAGATTACATAAGGTATTAAGAATAAAATTGGAAGTATTTCTACTTCAAAAAAGGACGTATGACAAGAACAGAATAGACATATAATTAAAGTAATGTTTTAGGAGTAATATTTTGGAGATTACATAAGGTATTAAAAATAAAATTGTTGAACCATGGGCAACCAAAAGTGCTTATAAGTTGTAAGACCATAAGGTGGGGGTGACCAGCTTATGGCTTTAGTCTTACTTTTGGATTTTAAACACTTTTTGGTATTTACCAAACACGGGGATAAGTCGAAAAGTGTTTATAAACTAGTTTAACTAGCTTATAAGTTTAGCCAAACACCCTCTAAGTATCTTGCTCTAGAATAGAGAATCAACCCCTCCACTTCCAGGATATGGCAATGTCCAACAACATACCCAGTGGAATCCCACAAGTGGGGTCTGGAGATGGTAGAATGTACGCAAACCTTATCATTACCTCATAGAGATAGAGAGGTTGTTTCCGGAAAACCCTCGTCTCAAAAATCAAGCCCCATAAGCACAAGATATTAGATATGGAAAAGAAGGGAAAAGAAAAGGAAAAAAAAAAAAAGGGAAACCACTAATAATAAAAGCAAAATGATAGTATGTAAATACGATAAAGTAACAAATATAAGGCGAAACATCATCTCACCGAGGACATGACCTTAGATAGAAAGGAGTGAAGGTCGCAACTTCTACTAAATAAAGAAGCGAATACTGAACTCAGTATGTATCAAAGAAAATAAAGGAACAAATTTGTGTACTCACCCAATATCCACGAGGAACCTCTTTCCCACAAATTTGGTAATTTCCCAGTGCGCCCTTTTTGTTACAGCTGTCAACCTCATTATTCGCTAACAGTGACTGTGATGGACAAAGATTATCAAAGTCAACCAATATATCTGCACTTCCCTTCCGGCACCTACCACAAATATCCAAATTTAATAAATCAACAAAAGGCAGGATATGCTTTTACAATTTTTAAAACACTGCAATGTAGGAGCTAACCTCTTAGAAGGATGATGAGCCACCAAAAGTTGAAGAAATTTTATAAGTGAGGCCCGAGTCCCTGATTTGATCATCTGCATTAATTGAAGACCAAAGCCATTGAAACTAAGTCATGCAGACCAAAGTTATCCATGAGAGAGAGAGAGAGAGAGAGAGAGAGAGAGAGAGAGAGAGTTAGCTTTTTTACTTTTTGGTCTAGAATGATGCCAAACATAGTCGATGTTGCCTCCTCGACGTCATATATAGCTCTGGCAATCTTCATAAGAAAAATTTTACAGCAGTGAGAGATGCACATAAAATGAACAGCTTAAATTTATGAAACTAGTAAACAGAACAATATCATATGCTCTCCTAGTAACCTGGGCAGGATCTGAAAAGTTCCTCTGAAGATGCTCATTTTCATACTTCCCATCATCAAAGCCATAAGAGCTGAAAGTTCAAAGTCAATGCGATGGGAAGAATAGTTGATTAAGTATAAAACTAGTGTAAAACTCAGATGTGAACAAATCTGAAGTGAAAAAGGACACACACAAACAAATGCTTGTCTTCTAATTTCAAGAGTCTAACGTAAGTCTCATATGACATCAGCCTATGCGGTAAGCATTTAGGATATGAAATCAGTCGAATACATTATGGATTTGCTTCTTTTTGGTGAATTTAAGATCCTGGGAGAAGACCAAACGACGGAGAAATCTAATCATGTCAAAACAATTTTTTGTGCAGTACATAATTCATAAAGTCCGCCCGAGCTCTATGTGACAGTTCCCAACAATATATATTCTACAGCGGGTACAACATTAACGAAAAGTCACATGGAATTGGCTTTTGTACTTTTCAAACAATTCTTTACTTTTTTACCTTAAAACTCAAAAGTAACTCATCAGCATTACAGGCTTTCTATGGTTTATCTCTATATCTTGTATTTAAGGAACTCTTCTTGGTGGATATTTCTATAATGTCAGTTGCAATTACTATTACTATTAGAGATAACGTAGTTTAGACAGCTTTTTTAACAACCATTGTAGCTTAAGACAACACAACCTATTTGCAACAACTGGATCTATCTTAACTTACTTAGATCCTAAAGACTCGAAAGAAGGCAGCTCAATTGAATTACTAAGAAAGATAAATGATCTGTTCTCAAAATTATCACATCGTTACAGTAGCTACCTCACACGCAATCAGCTTAAGAGCTTTTAACACCGTAAGACAGCTAATTTTAGGACATGACTTCACCAATAACTACAAAACCTAGGAAGGAGATTATATATACCTTCCCAGTTGTTTGTTGATCCAACCTAGAAGGACATCAGCTGTGCGTCCTTTTTCGATGGCGACTATTTCGCTATTTTCTTGTTTTGGATCCCAACCACTACCAACAAACTTCTTAGGAGGGCCCCAGAGAAGCATTGGGTAGTACTTCACAGAGAACTTATCACAAAGATTAGAATTTATCTGCGCTGCCAAAAAGATGAATAAGAGGAAAAATCAGTTAGATATGGTGCAAAAGGGCTCTTAACAGAGTGAAAAAAGATAAGGCTAATGACAAGAGAAAGAAGTATTGAAGAAAAGCATCTACATGAATGGAAGGTATCAAGTGGTAAGCACATTAGAAACTACTGGAGAAAAACTGTGGCAAAGTGAAATGATTAAAAGCAAGAATACCCAATCAAAGCGATATTGACAGAGCCACCCTAATCTATTTAAATGAGAAGAGCAGAAAAATAAAGAGAGACTGATTAATATATATCAAAAACAAAGAGTTACTGATTTTTTTGTTTTCTTTTTAAGAGTTGGCTGATTAAACTTGTCTCTTGTGCCAAAAGATATTACTCATTTGGAAAACTACACCACCAGCAGAATAGCTTCAAATTGTCTTGTTATCGGTCCTTGTGACCTCAAAGTAACTTTCATTATGATCTTCAGACATTCAAAATAGTGAATAAGATGGCAAGAGAGAGTAGAATCCATAGATTACAGTTGATTGAACAACTACAAAGTTTGAAAAAAAAAAAACATCGGAGAAAGATGAACACTCCATAAATCTCAGTAACCACCAGAAAAAAGGGAAAAATGTAAAACACTCACTGACCATTGACAAAAGCCCATTAAAAAGAGGAGATTATGTACACAAATTGAAGATAAATTAATTTTTGGAAGCATAAATAAAGCATAGAATAATACCGTTGATGCACAGTCTACCCTCGCCATTAATATGATTCCTGGATGACTGGCATCTGCTCCATTGAAGAGTTTTGCAACCTTCTCATATTGTGGCTGCAAAAGTATTGCCTCATCATTAGAAATATCAAAATGGAAGTTCATATAATAAGTAACATATTCATACCTTATAATTTCTGCAAGCAGGGCACCTGCGAGACAAATCAAAGAGCTTTAAGTGAGAGCCCCATGGATGTAAACTTGATTCAAAATAATATATTACGAATCTAAGATAGAAGTTCGACACACATGGAAAAGTTGATCAAACTACTTGTAAGCACACACCAAAGAAAACAAGTACAGGCAACATCTGACTTTTCCTCAAAGTCATGTTGATGCTAAGCTTTCTCATCTTTTCCTACTTCTATAGAATTTTGTTATGAATTCCACAAGTGTCACATATTACATAGCCCAGCAACAAGAAGAACTAGAATATACAATGAACAGCTGTTAGAATTCCTGGATTATGCAAACACATTGCTTGGTGAATAAAAAGAACACGACTAACTTTTCATTAATCTAAAACTTTACCAAATTGATGGAGTCTGATGACCATCACAAGCTTCTCTTACTACTCCCAAGTAAAACTGTTTCATCATTATGATGTCTATGTTCACAGGAAACAGCCTCTCTACTTCTATGAGGTAGCGGTAAGGTCTGCGTACATCCTACCTTCCCCAGACCCCACTTGTGGGATTCTACTGGGTATGTTGTTGTTGTTTGATGTCTATATTCAAACTAAAATTTTTATAAGGGACAAACCAAATCCAAACACTCAGATGCAAAAAGCTACAATCTGTATAATTTCCGTAGAGTCCTCTCAGTACACACAGTTCACTAAACTTCAAAAAGATCCTTTTAACATGTCCAGCAACCAAAACCAAGACAAGGAAGAAAGAAGTTAGCACCACCGAATGAAATGGGTTATACCAGAACTTTTCTTCTCCCAACAACTATTGTAATTTAACATTTTTCTGTCATTTGAATACATATAAACATGCTAAAACCACAGCACCAACAATTTTCTCTCCACCTTTCTTTAGAATGAAATGCGTGAAGAGTTACATCCTCCAACTACAAATGCTTTTCATTTTCTAATTTGGATCTTCCTCGTAGTTTCAATAGGACCTATCATCATTTGAATGAAATGGACTCAATAAAGCAGGAAGGATATAGAGGTTTCATACCACAACTATTGATATAGCCTATCCCAACCAGCTTGGGATTGAGGCAAGGTTATTATCCTACTGATCAACAAAGTTTCTTTGGAATGAAATTGGTACCATTAGATGGCCGTTACGAACAAAATAGCCCATATGGAGAGCCAACCCCAACTAGCTCTGGATTGAGGTGAAGCTAATCATTTTTTAACCAAAGTCCTTCTTTGACAGATGATCGCTAAGAGTAAAGAAAAAATAGAATTCAATCAATCCTTTTTTTTTCCCATTAAGGTGGAGAACTAAACAGAGAGTTTTCTTTCTTCATCGTGAATCAAATCATTGTTCGCGACATAGGATTCTTTTATATCATCAATGCAATGCCCTTCACACTTTCTCATTTTTGTTATCATTGAATAGATCTCTTTACTTGTTTCTCGAAAAAGGTCTAATGGGCAATGGAACTGGAACAAAAAACATGTGAGATAAAGGTTTAAATCCCTCATGGAGCAAAACAAGCTAGGCAACTTAATTCAAATATGCTCAAGATTTGGCGAATTCACCCGGTACCCCCACTAGTTAGACACAGGTAACCTTTAGTATTAGGGGCAGATCTAGGAAGGGCCTAGGGGTTCAGGTTCATCCAAACCCTCACTGTTTATACATAGTTAAAATTACTTTTTTAAGTGGATACAGTAGATGTAAAACCCCTTTGGCTTATTCGTATATTTACTTCTTCATATTGTGAACCCCTAAATGAAAATCGTAGCTCTGCTACTGATTAGTATAGTTAATCCAAATTCATCAGGACACCACAGGTTATACAAAAACTAATTTGGGACTAAAGGGGTAGTTATAATTGACAAGATTACTTAAAGCAACAATAAGGAAACTACTAATTCTCAAAAACAAGGTAAACTGACCAGTGTGCATAGAATTCAACAATGGCATAAGGGGCAGGAGTCTCTTTGAGTACTGAATCGAAGTTGGTGGCGTTTAATTCAACAGCAAAGTCAGGCTTCTCACCATCTTGGCCACTAATCACCCGAAGAATTCGACGCTGGGATCCGTTCGAAACAGAAACCGATGGTTCCAAGATTGAAAAAAATAGAGCAAAAAAGAGCAAAAATATTGAAGAAGACATGGCCAAGATTCAGTAAAAGGGAAAAGGGTGTCTGTAGAAATGGATTTTCAGAGCTGAAAACTTCGATCTGATTTGATAATTTGGATTAAAGAATTGATATTTTTAGATTTCGTTAGGACACAGGAACAGTTTACCTAATTCACCACTGTCCCTTTGCCCCTCATAGGAATTCTTCATTTGAGTCGTCTTTCCCAGGGCTCTTTGCAGTAGGGTTATTCAAAATGGAATAGAAAAAAATTAGTGATTTATTAATAATAAATTATTAATTTAATAATTTTGATAATAGTTTTAATTTATTTTAAATATTTGGTTCTCGATTTTTATTGATTTGAGATTTTTTTTTTAATTAAAAGATTATATTTATATTATTAGCTATATAAAATTTGGATTGCGTATCGGGTGATTCGGTTTGATTTTGAATATTATCGATTTTACTTATTGGTTATCGATTTATAGATATGCTAAATCATTAACGAATCATTAAAATATCAATTTATCCATTATTGACTTTTATCAATTCGGTTATTCGATAAATCGTTGACAATTAAAAGTTTAAGACTTACAACAACAACAACAACATACCCAGTGAAATTCCACAAGTGGGGTCTGGGGAGGGTAGAATGTACGCAGACCTTACCACTACCGAAGTCGAGAGGCTGTTTCCTGGGAACCCTCATCTCAAAACCCATACGCAGAACGGACTAGATATGATCAAAAGTAAAAGTAAGAAGTAAAAGTAAAAGAAAGCACATGACAATACGAAGATATAATATAATTAACACATAAACAACAAATACTAACAATTACGTGCTAGAAAGAAAACACTGCTACTCAACCCTATAGGCCCTCTGACTGCCTAACCCTACTAACCAATTATCCTACTAACCAATTATGTTGAAGTTATTTCTTACCAACTTCCCCTGTTTGATTTGGGTATGAAAAATATCATGCATTGCTTAAGTTCTTTTAAAAAATTGTTTGTTTACAAAGGCACCCTCCACATTCTTTAGCTTTATACACTTTCAAGGACAATTGTATCTTTAACCTAAGTTGCTCGGACTTAGCAATTTTGGTGCCGCGCCCGTGTCAACACGACACAGACACAGGTAAGGGTGTGGAATCTGTGATAGATCAAGTCAAACGAGATTGGGTGTGTTGACCAACAATTTGGAGAAAAATTAAATTTTGATATCTCAAAACTTTGACTAGATAAGACTTAATGAATCAATTTATTTCCTAATCTCTACCCTTTCCGATTTTTAACTTTTCATACGGCAAAATCAACTTAAAGGGATTTTACTGAATATCAATAATTTTTTAAATTTCAAAATAGAACTTAAAATGTATAGTCCAAAAACTCAATTAAGTATCTAATTCCTGATGCGATTCCTAAAGCCTAAATTCCTAACTATTGTTGAAAAGTAAAATTGAAAATAAAAGAGGAGTAATAAAAATATAAAAATATAAAACTAATAGTAATACATGGCCCTAGGAAATAACAGTAATAAATATGGGTCATGAGAACTGGGAAGTGCCGAAGTGGGAATTGGCCCAATTCACCAATTAGGTTTGGAAAATAGAAGTAATTTATATCGGTTTGATCCCGATACTAAAATCCTAAAAATCAATAACCGATAACCCATTAATGTTTTTGAACAAAACGTTAACCAACCTAATAAGCTAATAATCCGACTCAATAGTCTAATAAACCAAAAAATCAATTTGGGTTAACAGTTTGACCCGAATCTTGCATAGCCCTATATAAAGTCCTTGACTTGAGGTTTAATTATATATATTTATTTTTGACTGTTTCAAACTCTTGATTATTTTACAAGGTGTAAGTATCTTCTTTTGAGAAAGATGTAATTTGTCATTTCATCCACATGGTTCAATCGATTTGTCTTCTTGGTTTTAACTCATTTTCAATTATTTTATTGTGATAAATTTTAACGGTTAACACCCACGAAAATTTTGTCAAAATCGTCTGTTTCCTAATTCTTAACCCATAAAATCCTACTAGGCGTCGTCCGGCGTTGCCTGGCCTTCTGGGATCTTGGAGGGCTCATTACGGACCCACCAATATAATTTTTTTTAAGAAAGTTGCATAAGAGCCCCTGACAGCGCCAGATTTCCATGGACTAACACCGACGAAAAACTGTTAAAATCATTTGTTTCCTATTCCTTGGCCCATAAAACCAGGCTAGGCATCGCTCGGCGACCCCGGGCCTGCTGGGACTCTTGGTGGATATGTTACGAACCCACTCGTATAATTTTTTGAAAAAATTGCATCGAAGCTCCCGATAACACCAAATTCTATGGGCTATCATCCACGAAAAACTATTGAAATCGTCTGTTTCCTGTTCGTTGACCTATAAAATTCTACCAGGAGTATTCCGACACTGTTGGGCCTACAAGGACTCTTAGGGGGGTCATTAGGGACCCACTCGTATGATTTTTCAAAAAATTTGCGCTAGAGCCCCCAACATCTCCAGATTCCATGGGCTAACACCCACAAAAGACTGTCAAAATCGCTTATTTTCTGTTACTTGGCCAATACATACAGTATATAAAAGGCTGTACCCATTTGATCCTACTATAACTAAAGCTAAAATATAGGAAAATATCCTTCTTCACGTGTTAGTAGCAGGAAGAGAACAACGTATTTTAATTTTGGTTGACACGTTAATTTGATAGAAGAAAACATCAGATCAAAGTCTAAAATATGTAAAAAAAAAAAATTACTGAGAGTTGTGAAAACTTTATACGATCATATCATTAGCTGATGTGTCGAACATTTCTGAATGTAAAAAATTAAAAAAAAGTGTCATATAAATTGGAACTGAAAGATTATTATAGATAACAGGGTATGTTGATTATTCCGTGTTATATAGACAATGGAGAGCATGGGAAGACATGTCTCTGTGGCGTTTATTCCTCTCTGTAGAAGACATTCTCAAAATTGTTCCTTTTCATCACCATTCACAGTCCCATTCATGGATGGACAAAGTTATCTGGTACCTGTTGCTAGTGGGAGATCTTGGTCGAGGTGCATGAAAGTTGATCAAATAAATAAATAAACATGCTAAATAGTAGTTTCCCTAGCCTCCAACTTGACTGCCTGCTATTTTATCATGAAAATCTTGAATCTCTATCTAATTAGGAAGTTACCCTCTCCACAAACATTGACTTTAGACCCTAAGTTGTAGTTATTATCATAAACATGAAACCCCATAGTATAGCTTTCTCAAGACTTGTTCAATTTTGCAAATGAGCAAACCATATGCATCAACTTTAAGGGCCCATAGAGCATCAATCTCTCAAGTGTTCTGTTATCTTGGTCTTTTTTGTGCATAAAATACTTGTAGTTTGGACATACAAGCCCTTGTTACTTGTATATTGAACTTTTGGTGCACCCAAATGAATAGAAACAATTGACAATAATGCTTACTCATTCACTGAGTTGATTGAGCCAGCCAAAAGGACCCAATTCTTTTTTTGTTGGACTCTATTACGCTAAATAGTGTATTTTTCAAGAATCCAACAGGGGTGCAGCTTTGAAAGTGAAGGGTCCGCACAACTTAGCTCTAAGACGAAACAACAACAATATACCCAGTGTAATCTCATAAGTGGGATCTGCGGAGGTAGCGCAGGGGGGCTAGAGTGTCCGCAAACCTTACACCTACTTTTAAGATGATATTGGCAAAACAATCCCAGATACAAATATCTCTTGCCAATTCCAGAAAATGCAAGAAGGCACCATATTCCAAATATTCAAAACGTTTTCCAGATATCTGAATAAACAGGTGGTTAATACTTTCTTACCTGGAGAGACAAATGTGGTGTCTCTAAGCTAACTGGAAGCTTCTGATGATAGAGGTTTTCTTGAGTTAAGCAAGCATCATTCAACGTACGTATAACCTGCCTCCTCCATGTCTATCACCAGATCAACTACAGCTGACATATAACCTGCCACCACTCCTCTACATCATTTTTCCTCTAAAAGAGCATTCAAGCCAGTTAGGGCCACAAGGAAGTGATGCTGTCTTGTCGAAGATTCAAAAACACCTCTCTCATTTATCATTCTATCCTCATGTTTCTGTACATTCTTCCTAAAAATTGCCATACAACCAGCTTCGTTACACACTCATCATCACCTGTACAGAAAATTGTCCCGTTTCATGGAATCAAAGAGAGCGATACTCTTGGTTTCATTTTCCAAGTACCAGACTACATAAATGAAGTTGCGATTCTAATAATTCTCAGGCAAAATGCATGAAGCTACAAAAAATTCAGTATCTTCTCTAAGTACATATCCAACTGAATTCATTAAGATATTCCACCTACCTACGAGAGTATCACTTACCCACAACTGAGCAATCCACTGCAGTATAATAGTAAGGTAACTTATCATGGGTGATAATGCATGAAAAAGGATATCCTTCGAGGCTGAGCATAATGACATCCTCAATTGAAGGATTTCATGATATTAAGCTACTTTTATGTTTGCTCAGTCCAAGGATTATACCGAAAAGGG
Organism: Solanum virginianum; assembly: GCA_000787875.1. NCBI lineage: Eukaryota > Viridiplantae > Streptophyta > Magnoliopsida > Solanales > Solanaceae > Solanum > Solanum virginianum. Next base: position 22,099 of record DF359651.1, read on the forward strand.
AATTGGATTATGGTCCCAAAACATAAGTACAGCAGACATGGACTTCCTTTTCCAATTATATCTCAAGTGGAAAATAGGTGAAAATTTAGCTAATCCATATTGCATATTTCAGTAACCTTTTCATGGGATGAATACATGCACAAAAAAGAGAATTACAGAAAAGGTGGAGAAATTACGGCCAAGCAAAGTAAAATATAGTTATAGTTCAAGAGTCAAATATGAATATTCTTCTAAGTTTAACAGAATATATATCACCTTCCTTCCGCTGAGTTCATTCTTCGGACAGTAACCGTTGCTTTATATCCCACCCACAAAAGATCCTTTTCCATGCATCCCATTGAGCTAAATTTTCCTCTTCCATAAAAATGGGGTAAACATGAAAGAATCAGCAGAAAAAACATTTAAAACCAGCCGTAACTAATGCTGTTCTGTCAGTGAGCTCCAAGCATCTGATTCTTGAAAACGAGCTCAAATGCACAAAAAAGAAGCAACACATGACATCAATCAAACTTCTAGTACAATTACAAAGAAGCTGCATATAACCATTCCTTATTTTTAGTTGCACATCATCTGTTGATATTTTAAGCAATCTATATTTTTAGTCCTTGGCCTTCTTCCGCAATGAGCTGTAAGCCAGTGAGTCCTCCAATGTCATTTCTCTCATATTTGTTTGAAAGACTAGCAATAGGTAATTCAATTCATTATGAAACCTTGATGCTAACAGAAAGTTAAGACACCTCAGGTTTATCTTTGCAGCACTTGATTAGATTTCAGCTGCTGTCAGTCTGATGCGAAAGTAAATACCATCACCACCAAAACTCCTAAGTGTTGGTCTTTGAACATTTTAGGGCAGAGCAGCAATTCTATTATTTCAAACACATGTTCAATGAAACAGCAAGTAGCCACAGAACTGGATGAACCTCAAAATTGCAAGCAGCAACAACAACATACGCTGTATAATCCCACAAGTGAGGTCTCTATACACAGTTTCCGATAAACCCCCCCCCCCCCCC
>DF359651.1:23217-33881 GCA_000787875.1 Solanum virginianum
CCCCCCCCGGCTCAAAACAGATGAAAAAGGCAACAACAACAAGCAGGGAGAGACAACAACAAGCAGGGAGAAACAACAAAAAAATACAATAATCAAGGCTTAAGAATCAAGCAATAGACAGAGAAATCTAAGAATACGAAAATACAAGACTAATACTGATCTAAACTATAAGCATACTCCAGCAAATGCAAGTCTTGAAATCATGAAACTTATTAATTGGTGAATAGCATGAAAGTTTCCATTCTTTAACAGATGTCGCAAATACCCCAAATAATTCAATATATAAGTTTTTGCAAATGCACCTAAATTGTCCTTGCCACCTAAATATTTCAGCAAGACCCCCCCCCCCTAAATATTTCAGCAAAACCCCCCCCCCCCTCCCCCTCCAACATATCCTAATATCTTAATTAAAACAAAAAAAAGTAGAATCTAAGGTTCCTAAAAGAACATATGATCACATTAACCTTAATCCTACTTATTAGTCACGGAGACGCCAAGCTTTCCTGCCACGATCACAGTAGTAGCCATATCAAGAAACATGCCATGCTCAACCACACCAGCAAGCCTCAAAATTGCATCACTAGCTTCCTTTAAATCACCCATATCACTCTTGAAATACAAGTCAATAATGTAATTCCCATTATCAGTAACATATGGTTCACCACTCTCCCCAACTACCCTCAGCTTCCCAACACAACCAGCTTCAATGAACAACATCTCCAGCCTTTTCAATGTAAATTCCCAACAAAAGGGTACAATCTCCACTGGCATAGCAAGGCCGGTGCCACCCAAATGAGACACCAATTTTGACTCATCAACAATAACAATGAATTTCTTGGAAGCAGCCTCTACCATTTTCTCCCTTAACAATGACCCTCCTCTTCCTTTAACCAAATTCATTTGTGGGTCAACTTCATCAGCACCATCAATAGCCAAATCAACAATTGGGTGTGTATTCAGAATCTGACAAAGGAATTCCCAATGAAACAGATTGTTCATGGGTAATACTTGATGTGGGTATTCCTACAATGTTCTTCAATTTCCCAATCCTTAATAATTCCCCTATACGGTCCACAGCATGTTTAGCTGTAGACCCTGTGCCAAGACCCAAAACCATGCCAGACTCAACAAACTCAACAGCCTTATATGCAGCAATTTTCTTCAACTCATCTTGGGATAAAATGGCAGGTGATGGGGTTGGGGAAATCATCAAAGATGGCTTCAAATTCTTGGCCTTTTCAGACCCAAAAAAATGAGGGTATGCAATGGCCATATTAAAGCTTTGACCTTTAAATCAAGAATCAAGAATCCAAGTGTTTATTTTCAAGAAAAAAGATTAAAGCTTTCACCTTTAAGGTGTAAAGGGGTTCTCCAAGGAGAAGGGGGTTAGTGGGTATGTTTGATTTGGAGGCTACAACATTGGTAAGGAGAGATCAGAGGAGATTTAGGGCTACAAGATGTGTGGTGAGGAGAACCAAGAAGGAGGAGAGGAATATATATTGCAAAGGTAAAGAGAAAAAAAGAAAAACAAATTCAGGAAAAAAAAAAGGTGGGATAAGAAGAAATCCTGAAAATATAGGGGCATTTAAAATGATATTTTAATTAATAATATTTTAAAATATATTTTTTATTATATTAATATAAAAAATTATAATTTATATAATTTTTTAAAAATTTTATTTTAAAATATCAAATTAACATAATTTAATTTAATTTTAAAAAATAATTAAATTGACTCTAAAACATTATAACATGTCAGATAAAAAAACAAAGAGCTATAAAGATAAAAAGATTACTAATGGATTAGATTGTGTAAATTTTTTGGTGTCTTTTTCTTTTCCTAAAAAGCTCTTGGGGTGTGGTTTGAGGGATTTTGTGTTGAATCAGAACACTCCTATTATCTTACTTAAATTATCTGTCATCATTTTTTTAATTATATGATTTATTTAAAATAAAATTATTTTCTAAGACAAAACAATGATAAATTAGTTAAAATTTCTTCACAATTAGAATTCTCTGTTCGCTTTTATATATTAGATTTTACTTCTCGAAAGTTAAACTGTTTAAACTTTGACCAATATTTCAAAGTATACTTTTTACTCATATTAATATGAAATTGATTACAATTTATAATATATTTTATATAATTTTTAAATATCTAATATTAAATTAATTTAATTTTAAAGATTAATCAAATTAACTCTCCTAGTACGAATATTATAATTAAAAAATAAATGAAAAGAGTACTAACAGAACAAGATAATTTAATTTAAGAATAAAAGAAATAACAATTTTAATTTTTTTATATGGAAATGAGGAGGAAATTGAGGAGCCTAGGAAAGGAGCATACAATAGAGGCCAGCTAGAAAAGCGCGGAGGCGGGAGGAAGGATTGGTTGGGGTAGGAGGCATCATATTTTTGTGATCATATAATAAAGTCTACTTTACCAAACAATATAAAATTGAAAAAAGTATTAAATATATTTTTAAAATTGACACAAATTATTAATTTCGTTCTTAAATTATTGATAGACTTAAATATATTTTTTAATTTGGTGAACTAAACTTAAATACACCTTCGAACTTGACACGAATTATTAGTTTCATTCCTAAACTAGTAACAAACTTAAAAACACCCCTCAACTTAGCGAAGTAAGCTTGAATACACCCTCAAACTTGACACGAATTATTATTTTTGTCCCTAAACTATTTATAGGCTTAAAAAATACCCCTCAGCTTCATGGTTTTGTAACTAATTAAATTTTGATTTGAAATTTTATAGAACTTCATTTGACGTCATATTTTTACAATCTCAAATCTTCTTACGAGATTGTCATCCTTTTAATATTGCCGGAAGTCCACATTGACAAAAAATAATCATAAATAAAATAAGAAAAGAAAAAGAATCAAGCAATTAAAAATGAGAATGAAGAAAAAATAAATCTTGCTTTGAGGTTACCATTAATGGAGGAAAGGTTAAATGTGAAGAAAGGTATTCTAGTAGTTGGTAATTAAATATTGAAGCGAAGTTTTTCTTTTTTAAAAAAAAGGGAAAATTAAGGCTGATGTGGTCTTTTTTTAACCTTTCACGTGCTTTGAATAAGTTGTACTCACTTGTTATGTCATGTGGCATTGGAGGAGTGTATCTAAGCCCAATTCACCAAGTTAAGGGATATTTTTAAACCTATCAATAGTTTGAGGACAAAACTAATAATTCGTGCCAAGTTCGAGAGTATATTTAAGCTTAGTTCGTCAAGTTGAGAAGTGTTTTTAGGACTATCAATAGTTTAGGAAAGAAGTTAATAATTCGTGACAAAGTTGAAGGGTAATTTAATACTTCTCTCTATAACATATGATTTTAGGTGAATCTTTTATCTTTTCTAACTAATATGTGAAGGGAGCTATTATTTGTCCTAAATAAATAAATAAATAAAATATGTCCAAAATGAGGAAGTAATGGGCATTTCACACATGGACCTGGTAGTTTATTAAAATTATGAAAAAAGGCCGAAAATGTTTTTGAACTATTGTAAATAGTATAAAAATATCCGTCATTAACATATTGAGCCTAAAATGTCTTTGTCATCTACCTTTGGATTCAAAAATGTCATGTTGAATCAAATTAAAATCAAATTGAATCATTGAAAAAGAAACCCACATCAAGTCATTAAGTCCTAATCATGCATACTTTGAAATCACATACTTTTACTTGAAAATCACCTTCACCATGTAATTCATCATAATTCATGCATAATTAGTCATAATCACCATATAGGAATCATAATTCATGCATTAGGAATCACAACTTAAAAGCCCATAAGAAATTACCATGAAATTTTGATAAAAAGAAGGTGTTGGATTGGACTTCATGGATGAATCTAATTCATGAATAAAGCCCTACCTACCTCAAGTAGAATCCTTAAGAATTTGAGGAGAAAATTTGGAAATCCTTAATCAAACCTTCAAGCTTTAACTTCAATGGAATCCTTGACTTAGAGAGAAATATTAAGAACTTTTGAAAGAAATTTGAGAATTAAAGGCTTTGAATGAATTAGGAATAAGGATTATAGAGGTTAGGTCGGTTAAGTCAGTTAGGGTAGCCAAAAAGATGTAGTTTAAGACTTAGATGAATTAAAAATATCAAAAACACCCTTCATTAAAACTATCGAAATTGTCCACGAAACCCTTTCTATAGATCGTGGATGAACATACAGTCTACACATCAGTATGTGGAACCTTGTGCCATAAAAGTCTAATTTTTAAAATTTACAGCTTCCAACTTATGAAGATGCAGAACGACTCGTAGTTCCACTTACGAGCCGTTAGTCCTTCCTGTTAAGGCTAATATTGTAATTGTACTTTATTTTGTACAGGAATAGGTAAATACAATTCTAATTAGAATAGAATTCGGAATAATAATAGTATAGGGAATCCTACTTGGAGTCTAATATAATATCTATAAATAGGGTCTCAATGTAATAAGGTACACAAGGAATTCAATAATATTTTTTCCTATATTTCTGACATGGTATCAGAGCTTTTACGATCTTGGTAGAAAATCAAAGAGCTTTCGCTACCGGCGGGGTATCTGAGCACGCCGCTCGAGGTACCCCTTGCGCGTAAAAATACCCCCGACGTCGGATTGCCCGGTTTAATTTTAGGATCTGATTTAACCTTACCTTTGATCATCGACTGGTGCGCTCCGTCGACTGGTGCGCTCAGCCGACTTATCTATTTATCTTTCACTGGGCCCGATTTGGCTTATGCAGTTCACACTCGTGCTCTCCTTACACGTGAAAATCTGCGACCTGTGACTGCCGATCTTCACCAGCAAACGTCCGGCGACGAAACTGCACTAGTGCTGCAGTAATTCGTCGATATAATAATCTTCACCTGCGACATCACGTGTATCGACGGCGATTTTCACCTACGTCCATCAGCGACGGAACTGCAACTGATGAAACTGCACTAGTGCTGCAGTAATTCGTCGATATAGTAATCTTCACCTGCGACATCGGCGATGAAACTGGAACTCGCGAGACTGCACCAGTGCTGCAGTAACTCGTCGACACAGTAATTCATCAACATGTCCGGCGACAAAAAAGTTGATGTGGCATCTCCATATTAGCTTGGGTCCGAGGATCAACCCGGAAACATTATCACACATGTGATACTTACCGGCGATAATTATGTGGCGTGGGCGAGAGCAATCACGCTATCCTTGAAGACTGGCACACCGTCAATTCCATGGCGGTGGGTTGGATTATGACTGACCTTGAAGACTGGCACACCGCCAATTCCATGGCGGTGAGTTGGATTATGACTTCGGTGGATCCGGTACTTCGATCCAATTTGACCTACTACAGACTTACTTACTAAGGCCCGTGGAGCACATCAATTGTCCTATCTACTTGGCAAGATGGGCATTTGCGACCCCACTGGCTGGCTCGTGTTTCTTGGTAGTTCGCCTATCTCTTGGAAGACCAAGAAGCAACACACGGTTTCTCGCTCTTCTGCTGAGGCCGAATACAGGTCCATGGCCTCCGCTACTTCTGAACTTAAGTGGCTTAAAGCACTCGATTTTCCATGACCATACCAAACATATTGAAGTTGACTGTCACTATGTTAGAGATGTCGTCCAGGATCGAACTATTTGCACGTCTCATGTGCCTACCACCGAGCAATTCGCAGATATCTTTACTAAGGCTTTAGGAACTCGCCAGTTTCGTTACCTCCTAGGCAAGTTGGGCATTTGTAATCCGTATGCTCCAACTTGAGGGGGGTGTTAAGACTAATATTGTAATTGTACTTTATTTTGTACAGGAATAGGTAAATACAATTCTAATTAGAATAGGATTCGGAATAATAGTATAGGGAATCCTACTTGGAGTCTAATATAATATCTATAAATAGGGTCTTAATGTAATAAGGTACACAAGGAATTCAATAATATTTTTCCCCATATTTCTGACACTTCCGTAAAAGTGTTCTAGACTTAAACAATTCAGGTTCCTCAGGGCATCTTCTTACAAAATCTGTTGAAGGGTCTTGGTTACTTATACGTCCCATCTGGTAAGACGTAAGTCACTTTCCAGAAATCTTTTAATTTTCTATTTTTACTGGGTGCATGCCATGAACCCACCTACAAATCGTGGTTACTTCTACGGGTCGTAGACTGGCTCATAGTGTCAAAGCTTCAGCAAAATTCCCGTCTTTCAGTTTTTCAGGCCTAAAAACATGAGGGGTATTATAGTACTACCTTGACTTATCTCCTCCAGGATACAACCACCCAACAATGTTGTATGACTCAAAACAACTTTGAATTAGTTGAAGAGTTCAAAGTTCCACAAAAAGAACATCTTCCTTCAACATATAATTACTCTCTTTTATATAGTGAATATAATTAAAGATATAGAATATTTTCTTTGTCTCAACTCTCTCTTTCACTATTGCACATTTCACTATACACTATAATATTTTATCCACACTTCACATTTTTTCTTTCCTTCTTCTTCTCCACAAAACAAAGTAATACCACCACTATTTATAGGTGAGGAATTCTTCCTTGTCTTGAATAAGAATAAAATGGATAGTAATGTAGGTAAATAATTAGAGAAATTATGCCTTGGAGGTTAGAAGAGCTATAAGGCATAAAGAGGTAGAACATGGTGTTGTGGTTACATAAGTTATAAGACACTAATGATTATATAAGTTATAAGAAACTAATGACCATAAGAGTTACAAGAACAAATGGTCATATAAATTACAAGAACAAATAACCATTTCTACCACAATTTTACGCACTAAGATGTGCACTTAATATTTTATTTTAATAATAAAAAGCATATATACCAATACTTATCATACACATTGCCATTGCAAATATGGTTAATCTCTTTGGTATTTGGTTCACTTCTTACACAATACTAAACCAAAGCACTCCAATTATAAGGAATGTGGTTAAAACTCTCATTCTTAGAATTGAATCCGTATGTATCTAGCCTCTCTAATTTTTATATCTTCTTATCTTCTCTGTTATAAATTTGACTTTTACATGTTCTTGTTATATATATTTGGCCACCCATTGATTTCTCTATCAATGCAAATTAATTAAATATTACATGCTTTAGGTGCTACTGGTTTTAGCTATATCCTTTTAGGACATTTTTCTCCATATGTGTATATATTCATAAATTCTTTAGTGGTTGTTGAAGATGCTTTCAACTTTTTAGTCTTTTCTTAATATATGTTTTTCCACAAGTTGTGTAACATGGTTGTTGAGGATGTTTTGTCCTTTTTGATAATGGGAACCAGTGGCAGATCTAGCATTTTCGTCAAGATTGTTCATACTTTTAAAATATAGGTAGGTGATTTTTGTATCAAGGGTGCTCAACAATTGATATATATCAAAATATCTATATTTAACCTATATTCGAAAAAGTTTTCCAATGAAGAATGTTCATCTGTCCACTCTTGGGTGCATGTGGGTACCTTCCTTGTCTAAACATAATTCTTTTTCTAACTGTAAGTGCACCCTTTGAACAACTTATGTATGTATATACATGCTTCTGAGTGTTTATCTCTATCCCCTTTTTTCAATTTGTATTCCAATCAAAAATAGTATTCTTGAAGATGGTTGATGCCTTTGTGTCATTTTCAGTTCAAAAATTGGATGATTTCCTCATACAACAAGTTTCACTTTGAACGAGTCTTAGAGATGAAGTTAGATGGCTGAGAAATGAGCTACTCTTCATCCAATCTTTCCTCACAGATGCAGAACAAAAGCAAGAAGGAGATCAAAGAGTTCAACAATGGGTGTTTGAGATCAACTCTATTGCTAATGATGTTGTTGCTCTACTTGAGACTTACAACTTCGAGGCTGGTAAAAGTGTTAGTCGTCTCAAAGCTTGCGCTTGCATATGTAGGAAGGAGAAAAAATTTTACAATGTTGCTAAGGAGATCCAATCACTCAAGCAACGAATCATGGATATCTCCCGTAAGCGAGAGAGTTATGGTATTACAAATATCGATAATAGTGCTGGAGAAAGGCCAAATAATCAGTCTGTCATGGTTACAACATTAAGGAGAACAACTTCTGATCAAGATTACATTTTTGTTGAACTTAAGGATGTTGTAGAGACATTGTTATCTGAACTTCTCAAAGTTGAGCCTCGTCGAAGCGTCCTCTCCATTTATGCCATGGGTGGATTAGGCAAGACCACTCTTGCAAGAAACCTCTACAACAGTCCTGATATACTCAATAGCTTCCCTACACGCGCTTGGATATATGTTTCTCAAGAGTAAAACACAACGGATCTTATCAGAAATACCATAAAATCCATCTAAGGTTGCACAAAGGAAACTCTAGATTGGTTGCAAAGGATGACAGAAAGAGATCTAGAAATTTACCTTCGTGATCTTTTAAAACAAACAAAAATACCTTGTGGTGATTGATGAGGTATGGCAGCGAGAAGCATGGGATAGCTTGAAAAGAGCATTCCCTGATAGCAAGAATGGCAGCAGAGTTATTATCACAACGCACAAAGAGGATGTCGCTGAAAGAGCAGATGACACAGGTTTTGTCCATAAACTTCGTTTCCTAAGCCAAGAAGAAAGTTGGGATCTCTTTTGTAGGAAACTACTTGATGTTTGAGCAATAGCCTCCACAATGAAGAAGATTGCTAAGGATATGGTGGACAAGTGTGGAGGCTTACCTCTTGCTATTGTTGTATTAAGTGGACTACTTTCCCATAAAAGGGGGCTAGACGAATGGCAAAGGGTGAAGGACCGCCTTTGGAAGAACATTATCGAAGATAAATACATTGAAATCTCCAACGTGCTATCATTAAGGTACAATGATTTGTCAAGTGCGCTCAAGCAGTGTTTTCGTACTTTGGTATTTTTTCAGAAGACGAAGAGATCGAAGCTAAAAACATAATATGGTTGTGGATGGCGGAGGGTTTCATACCAAATGGAGAAGAAAGAATGGAGGATGTCACTGAAGGCTTCTTGAATGAGCTGATAAGACGAAGCTTGGTACAAGTGGTAAATACATTTTGGGAAAAAGTTACTCTATGTAGAATTCATGATTCACTTCGTGATCTTGCCATACAAAAGGCATCGGAGGTAAACTTCTTTGATATTTATGATCCACGAAAGCACTCCATGTCCACTTTATGTATCAGACATGCCATTCATAGTCAAGGAGAAAGGTACCTCTCGCTCGATCTTTCTAACTTAAAGTTGAGGTTAGTTATGTTCTTCGCTCAAGAAATTCATAGCACAAGTCTTACACAGTTATGTAATATGTTCCAACATCTATATGTGTTGTACTTACATATTAAAAGTGATATACATGATGCCATATGGAGTTTATACCACCTCAAGTTCTTAAGATTGAGAAGTAACCGTAGTACTCTTCCCTCCGCTATTGGCAACCTCAAGAATTTACAGACACTTATTTTCAGTAACTATGCACACTTAGTCGAACTACCACCCGAGACAATTGGCCTAATAAATCTAAGACATTTAGTTATTGTGTATGCAAATCCTCTGAAATGTATTAGAAAACTCACAAATCTTCAAGTTCTTGAAGTTGTTTATTGTGATCAGTGGGAAGATGTTGACCCCGTTGATTTAGTCAATCTTCGAGAATTAAGGATGAGTGATATTACCAAAATCTTACTCCCTCAACAACATTAGCAGCTTGAAAAACCTTAGCAATCTCTACTTGTGGTGTAAAGATAATGAACCATTCCCGTTGCTTCAATTTCTAATTTCTTGTTAAAAGCTCCAGAAATTATTGTTAAGAGGGCGAATAGCGAAACTGCCTCTGTTTCCAAATTCCATCACAATGATGCTTCTTTAGGACTCAAAACTGATGGAATATCCAATGCTTATTTTGGGAATGTTGCCAAACCTAAGGAATCTCGCTTTGCGTGGAGCTTATCAAGGAAAAGAAATAATTTGCGGTGATAACAACTTCAGTCAACTCGAATTCCTTAGTCTTGGTTATCTTCCAAACCTTGAAAGATGGCATTTATCCACAAAAGCAATGCCTATGATTGAACAAGGGCGGCTTAAGCATATTAGTGGTCTAAGGCGAAAATCGACTATAAATTGAATTTAATATTTTTTCTAAAAAAATTTATAACCTATTATTACTAAAATAAAAATTGAGGCCCCTAAAATTTGGAGGCCTAAGACGCTTGCCTTTTTTCTAACACTATTGAGCCACCCTTAAACTCTAATGTTATATCCATTTATGTGTGATTTAATTGTTTTCATTTGATTCAAGCATGTTGTTATATTCACTTTTTTTCATGAAATATGTTAACTCTAAAAAATGACAGAAATGAAGAAATCCGAGACCACAGAATTCACTGTGTGTCCTTAAGAAATTTAACCCCCTCAAGTACCCGAGGTTGTGGATTATGTCCTCCCAGGATATAACGGATGTACCTGTCATAGGAGTGGCGGTACCTCAAACGACCACGACTTCGACGAACTCAAATTCAAGAACGAAATCACAGTATGACTCGATAGGTTTTATTTACAGAAAAGAATGCAAAATGTTTAAGGCACGAAAATTTTATTATTTTTTTTATTATTGAAAATGAGGCATTGCCTTAGTTTATATAGCCTTGAATTATGCCTCTTCAGAAA
>DF359651.1:41312-61959 GCA_000787875.1 Solanum virginianum
GAGGAGGAGGAGGTGGAGGAGGTGGAGGAGGAGGAGGAGAAGGAGGAGAAGAAGAAGGAGCAGAAGAAGGAGGAGGAGGAGGAGGAGGAGGAGGAGGGTTGAGGAATTCCAAACTTGAGTTTGTGCCTTGTTGAGGGATAGGAGGAGGAGGAAGAGGAGGAGTAGGAGGAGGAGGAGAAGGAGAAGAAGAAGAAGAAGGAGCAGAAGAAGGAGGAGGAGGAGGAGGGGGGTTGAGGAATTCCAAACTTGAGTTTGTGCCTTGTTGAGGGATAGCTAATTCATCATCCTAGGTATATAAAGGAAACCCAAAAACATGGAATAGTTCTTCCATGTGCCCCAAAAATATAAGTTAAGTTGTGAATTGATAGTTGAGGGTTTGAGTAGTGATTCTTGAAGAGCTTCTTGAATATTATCTTTATTCCTTAAACATTATATCTCAAATTGATGATCATCATATTTGTATTTACTGGTTTTATGCATTATTGTTTATGATTGTTACCTAAATTGCATGTTTCCCTTGATTAATACTGCATGAAACGAATTTAGGGGTAACATCTAGAGCCTAGATTATTTGAATTTGATGATTGATGAAGTCTGGGTCTTGAGATGAGTGCTACGATGGTTGAAATAGATGAAATTGATATCCTTGAGGTTTAAATGAGTTTCAGATAGAGGTGAAGGGAAGGATTTTCTTCCTTGAGTTTATAGATTGGTAGATGAGATGAGGACCCTGCAGGAGAAGGGGGTTTGGCTGTGTAACAGTCTGACCTTGATAGACTTATGAGCATATTTTATCCTGGGAGGAGTATTAGCATTGAAACAGGTAAAAGGGAGTCCCACTAGTACTCATTAACTACGTGGCCAGCGTAAGAGAGGATTGGAGAGGATTAGATAGTGAAAGCGGATATTTTCTTTGTCCTAAAGAGGATTTGATAGACATCCTTGGGATCCCCGTCAGACTCGTCCTTTACCCCAATAAGGCACTGGATGGATATGGTAATGACATCTCTTTTTTGTATCACTATTGGCTTATAGGTGGTGATTGTCGGTTATAGAAACTCCTAAATAGGTTACTTGTTGATAGTACTCTGACGTTAATGTGTATGTATTATGTCTTGATGGCTAGTAAGATGATAGAGTCCTGTTCTTTACTCTGAGTTGAGGATGAGTGATTGATGAACGATTGTGTCTTATATTGTTTACTTTAGCCTATCTTACATACAGTACATTCCACATACTAACGCCACTTTGGTGCTGCATCATTTTATGATGCAAATTCTGTAGACAGAGGATTTTAGCAGCTAAATCATTGAGGTTCAGAGGTCAGTATTTCAAACTGTGGTGAGTCTTACCCTGCCTTCAGAGGATGATTATTTCATTGACTTTACTTTCATATTTTTCTTTGATTATGGTAGCCATGGCCTATCATGGTACCCTCCTAGATGTTAGTCATAGAGGCTTCGTAGACATAGACAGTTAATGGATAGTGTATGATAGTGTCAGGATTGTTTATTTCCCATTTCCTTTCTTTTGAGAGTCTCCTTTGTATTATCTTATGATTGTGATTGTGATAGCCCATTAATAGTTATTATTCTATTTAATATTCCGTATATGAATAGATTGAATGAATGCATTGAGACTAGGTGGTCCGCTTAGGGACTAGTGATAGTCTCTGAGTGCCAATCATACCTAGGGTACCCTCTCGGGGCGTGACAAACTTGATATTAGAGCACAGCATTCAAGTGTCCTAAGGAGTCTATGAAGCTTTGTCTAGTAGAGTTTTGTTTATGGATATGTTATGCGCCACACTTCATAAGTAGGAGGCTAAAGGACATTAGGAAGTGTTACCCTTCTTTTATGGTCTAAGTTCGTACGATAGAGTTTGACCTTGTGGAAATCTCATTTTAACTCATGTGTTTTATGCTTACAAAAAATTCCGCCAAAGAGAACCGCTGCTCAAAGAGATTCCCCAGCCCAGCTGATGAGAGTGCTCAACCCAAGGCCTCAGTTTAGACCGAGGCTAAGAGACGGGGATGCCCTTGTAAGAATACTGAGGTCCCACTGGCACCTCTTGCTCAGCCCTAGCTAGCTCCCACTACTGAGGTAGATTTTACGGGAGCCATCACTATATTAACTCAATTGGTGGCCTCCCAGTGGAACAACAAAGGTTCCCAAGCTCCTAGCTCTAGTCTATAGAAGCCCTCAGCTGTAACCAGTCATAGAGACTTTCTGAGGATGAACTCGCCTGTGTATACAGGGTCGAAGGTAGAAAAAGACCCACAGAACTTTATTGATGAGATGTATAAGGTTCTGAAGGGAATACATACAGATGAGATCGCGAGAGTTGAGCTTGCCTCCTACCAACTGAAAGATATTGCGAACGTGCAGTACGATCAGTGGGAGGAGAGTAGAGGTGAAGATGTGGAGCCTGCAGCCTAGGAAGAGTTCAAGACAACCTTTCTTGAACACTTCTTCCCTCAGGTTTTGATAGAAGTGAAGGTGGATGAGTTCGTAAATTTTGATCAGGGAGGGATGATCGTGAAAGAGTACAACGTGAGGTTTATCAAGCTATCTAGGTATACTCTAGAGATGGTGAAAGCCATGAGGGCGAGGATGAGGAAGTTTGTGTCTGGTCTGGGAAGACATATGCAAAAAGAGTGTAAGGCTACCTTGCTGATTCTGAGCATGGACATTGCCAAACTTATGGTATATGCCCAACAGATGATGGAGGACAAGAAGAAAGATAGAGAAGAGCATGAATAGAAGGGCGATATCAGGAGGACATGAGCCTAGCTCGCAGAGACTGAAAAAGGATGACATATCCTATTTCCAGAAGAGATCATCTCATCTTGCACAGTCTGTAGCAAGTGTGCCTATGCATTCAAACATGTATGACTAGAAATCGCAGGGTTATTAGAATATTAGGGCTCCAAGGGCCTAATCTCATGCCAGTATGACCCAAGGCACGGGGGGAAAGCCACCTTGTGGCAAGTACAGTAAGCTTCATTTGGGTGAATGTCATGTGGAAAGAGATGTTTTTTATTCATGCAGACAAGCTACTCACTTCTGCTTTGAGTACCCCAAGAGGAGGCAAAGTGAAGGGAGCAGTAGACCACAGTCATCTGTAGCCTCTCCCGCGGGCAATCAGCATAGAGGTGCGACTACTGGTATAGGCAGCGGGATAAACTGCCTTTATGCTATGGGTAATCGACAAGATTAGAAGGTTGTATCAGATGTTGTCACGGGTATGCTTCGAGTCTTTTCCCTTGATTGCTATGCACTGATTGATCCGGGTGCCACTTTGTGTTTTGTGACCCCTTATGTGGCTAGTAAGTTTGGGGTTCTTCCAGAGTGTTTGCATGAACCTTTCCCTGTTTCTACTCCTACAGGTGAGTCTATCCTAGCTGAGAGGTCTATAGGGATTGTGTAGTGTCTATTTATCATAGAGACACCTTAGCTGATTTGATAGGCTAGAATGGTTGATTTTGACATAATAATGGGCATGGATTGGCTTCACGACTGTTATGCTTTTGTTGACTGTAGAACCTAGATTGTTAAGTTTCAATTCCCTAATAAGCCCATCTTAGATTGTAAAGGGAGTTTTGTTACCCTTAAGGGCAAATTGATCTCTTATCCTAGAGCTAAAAAGTTCATCTCCAAGGGTTGTATTTACCACCTTGTGCGAGTAAAGTCTGATGATGTTGAATCTCCTACTCTTGAGTCAGTCCCAATTGTGAATGAGCTTCCTGAGGTATTTCCTGATGATCTTCCTGAAGTCCCTCCTGATAGAAAGATTGACTTTGGGATTGATGTTCTTCCCCAGACCAAACCCATTTCAATTCCACCCTATAGAATGGCCCCTGCAGAGTTGAAAGAATTGAAAGAACAGCTGAAAGACTTGTTAGAGAAAGGTTTCATAAGGCCTAGTGTCTCACCTTGGGGTGCTCCTGTCCTATTCATGCATAAGAAAGATAGGTCTCTAAGAATGTGTGTAGACTACCGACAGCTGAACAAGATCACTATAAAGAATAAGCATCCTCTTCCCAGAATTGATGATCTATTTGACCAACTCTAGGGTGCTACTTGTTTCTCAAAGATGGACCTCAGATCGGGTTACCACCAGTTGAAGGTAAGGGAAAATGACATCCCAAATACAGCCTTTAGGACACGGTATGGCCATTTTGAGTTCTTGGTCATGTCCTTCGAGTTAACCAATGCACCTGTAGCTTTCATGGATTAGATGAACAGAGTATTTAGACCGTATCTTAATATGTTTGTGATCGTGATCATTGATGACATTCTGGTATATTTGAAGGATGAGAAGAATCATGCTAATCACCTTAGAGTGGTTTTGTAAATACTCAAAGATCATGAGTTATATGTAAAATTCTTAAAGTGTGAGTTTTGGCTCAAATTCATGGCTTTGTTGGGCCATGTTGTGTCAGGAGATGGTATTTGGGTAGACACACAAAAAATAGAAGCAATTAAGAATTGGCCAAAACCAACTTCTCCAACAGAAGTAAGAAGCTTCTTGGGTTTAGCAGGGTACTATTGAAGATTCTGTCAGCCCCATTGACAAAGGTGACTCATAAAAAGGCAAAGTTTCAGTGGTTTGAGGCATATGAAAAGAGTTTTCAGGAGTTGAAGACTAGATTGACTACAACACCAGTATTGACCTTGCCAGACGGGACAGGTGACTTCATGATATATTATGATGCATCCAGAGTTGGATTGGGTTGTGTGCTTATGCAGAGAGGGAAGGTGATAGCTTATGCTTATAGACAGCTTAAGATCTATGAGAAGTATTATCCAACTCATGATCTAGAGTTGGCAGCAGTAGTATTCGCACTTAAGATCTAGCGTCACTATTTGTATGGAGTGCATGTGGACGTGTTCACTGACCATAAGAGTTTGTAGTACGTGTTCAGTCAGAAAGAGCTTAAACTGCGACAGAGGAGGTGGTAGAGTTGCTCATGGATTATGATATGAACATTCTCTACCACCCAGGTAAGGCTAACATTGTTGCTGATGCTCTTAGCAGGATGTCCATACGTAGCACTAATATTGTAATAACCCAAAACAGGTAAGGCTAACATTGTTGCTGATGCTCTTAGCAGGATGTCCATACGTAGCACTATCTATGTGGAGGAAGGGATGAGAGAATTAGCGAAGGAAGTGCATAGATTGGCTCGATTAGGAGTGCAACTTGAGGAGAACAACAAAGGCAGGGTCAATCTTCAGAATGCATCTACTTCATCCTTCGTGTCAGAGGTGAAATAAAAGTAAGACCAAGACCCTGTCTCACTCCAATTGAAAGAAGCAGTTCACAAGCAGAAGGTGATGCTTTTCTCCAAAGGGGGAGGTGCGGTATTGAGATATCAAGGGAGATTGTGTGTACCTGATGTCGATGGTGTTTGAGACAGAATCATGGTCGTAGCTCATAGCTCAAGATATTCCATGAAGATATCAAAGGAGATTGTGTGTACCTAATGTTGATGGTGTTCGAGACAGAATCATGGCCGAGGCTCATAGCATGATATACATGTGGCTCCACCAAGATGTACCACAACTTGAGGGAAGTCTATTGGTGGAATGGGATGAAGAAAGATATTGTTGAATTTGTTTCTAAGTGTCCCAATTGCCAACAGGTTAAGGTGGATCAGGAGAAACCATGTAGATTGGCTCAGAACTTTGAAATTCCAGAGTGGAAGTGGGAGGTGATCAACATGGATTTCATTACCGGCTTACCAAGATTCAGAAAGCAGCATGATTCGATATGGGTGATTGTTGACAGGATGACAAAATTAGCCCACTTTTTGGTGGTTAAGACATCTAATACGGCTGAGGAGTATGCTCGACTTTACATTTATGAGATTGTAAGATTACATGGGGTTCCTTTGTCCATCAGCTCGGACAGAGTAGCTAAATTTACCTCTCAATTTTGGATATCTTTCCAAAAGTGATTGGGTACGAAGGTAAATTTGAGCACAGCTTTTCACCCTCAGATAGATGGACAGGCAGAGCACACTATTTAGACTTTGGAGGATATGTTGAGAGCATATGTCATCGACTTCAAAGGAAATTGGGATGATCATCTACCGTTGATTGAGTTCGCGTACAATAATAGCTATCATGCCAACATTCAGATGACCCTTTATGAAGCATTATACGGGAGGAGATATAGACCACCGATTGGCTGGTTTGAGGTTCGTGAAACTGAGTTGATTGGACCTGATCTTGTATACCAATTTATGGAGAAGGTGAAAGTTATTAGAGAAATATTAAAGACAACCCAGAGTCATCAGAAGTCATATACGAATGTCAGAAGAAGAAACTTGGAATTTGAGATGGAGGATTGGGTGTACTTGAAGGTGTCACTCATGAAGGGTGTCATGAGATTTGGCAAGAAGGGAAAGCTGAGTCCCCATTACATCGGACCATACCATATTGTAAGAAGGATTGGGAAGGTTTCTCATGAGCTAGATTTGCCTTTCGAGCTAGATGGAGTTCACCCGGTGTTTTATGTGTCTATGCTGAAGAAGTGTTTGGGGGATCTAGCCTTAGAAATTCCTGTGGAGAGTATGGGTGTGAAGGATAGCTTACCATATGAATAAATTCAGTCCAGATCCTTGGCCGAAAAGTTTGTCAGCTGAGGAATAAAGAGATAGCCTCCGTTAAAGTGTTACAGAGGAAGCTACGTGAGAAGTTGAGAAAGTGATGAAACTCAAGTACCCACACCTATTCGTGCCAAATGATGATGATCTTGAATGTAAATGTACTTGTACTTAATGTTGTTGAATGTCTTCTTCCTTTGAGTTGATGCCTTTATCGTATTCTATTCCCGAGTCTAAGATAAAGATAGATAGATGATGGATAGTGAGAGTTCGAGTGTTTCCAAGTGAGGAATTGGATGAGTTCTGCAGTTATTCGTATTTCCATCCAACCTTTACTCATCATTCGTGGATGAATGATTCCAGGGGGGATAATGTAACACCCTATAAAATTACCAAAATGCCCCTAAAATACATCATGCACGTAACGCATCTTCTGAAACTCTGATGTAAAATTTGAGATCGGATTTGCGTTCAGCATGGAAAATCAACTCAGAAAATGGACCCAACCCAATATAAAAGCAATTGGGTTGAATTACGAAATTTCACAATTTATACAAAAACAGCAGCAAATTTGCGCCCCCTCCGTGACGTACCAAGGGCGTGAAATTGCACTTATGTTATTTTATTTTGTTGATTTTTCGACATGAACTATTTTTTGAAAAAAATTAAAAAATAAACTGGTGTGCGCCCCTCCGCGATGCGCACCAGTATGCCAGTTTTGTCTTTTCTTCTTTTAACTTCGGGATGGGCATTTTTGTCATTCCCAATATATTGTAATAACCCAAAACACGTTTTTAAAGCCTAAATACGTACAAAGTTTTTCCAAACCCATATGTTTCTAAGTCTAACCGTAAATTCTGAAATGAGAAGAAGAAGAAGGGTTTAGGAATTCCAAGCTTGAGTTCGTGCCTTGTTAAGGGATAGCTAATTCATCATCCCAGATATGTAAAGGCTTCCCAAAAACATGGAATAGTTCTTCCATGTGCCCCAAAAGTATAGGTTAAGTTGTGAATTGATAGTTGAGGGTTTGAGTAGTGATTCTTGAAGAACTTCTTAATATTATCTTTCTTCCTTGAACATTATCTTTAATAGATATGTATACAATATCTCAAATTGATAATCGTCCTACTTGTATTTACTAGCTTTATGCATTATTGTTTATGATTGTTACCATAATTTCATGTTTCCCTTGATTAATACTGCAAAGAATGAACTTATGGGTAATGTCTAGAGCCTTGATTGTTTGAATGTGATGATTGATGAAATCCAGATCTTGAGAGGAGTGTTTTGATGGCTGAAATAGATGAAATTGTTATCCTTGAGGTTTAAATGAGTTTTAGATAGAGGTGAAGGGAAGGATTTTCTTCTTTGATTTGATAGATTGATAGATGAGATGAGGATCTTGCTTGAGAAGGGGGTTTGGCTGTGTAACAGTATGACCTTGATAGACTTATGAGCATATTGAGTCTTGGGAGGAGTATTAGCACCGAAATGGGTAAGAGTGAGTCCCACTCGCACTCATTACCTACATGGCCAGCGTAGGTGAGGACTGGACCGTGAAAAGGGATATTTCCTTTGTCCCGACGAGAACTTGATAGACTTCCTTGGGATCCCCATCAGACTCATCTTTTACCCCGGCAAGGTACTGGACCGATGTGGCAATGACATCTCTTTATTGTATCACTACTGGCTCATAGGTGGTGATTGTTGGTTATAGAAACTCTCAGATAGTTTTCTTGTTGATAGTACCCTGACGTTGATGTGATTGTACAATATCTTGATGGATAGTGAGATGATAGAGTCCTGTCATTTACTCTGAGTTGAGGATGAGTAATTGATGATCGATTGTATCTTATATTGTTTACTTTAGACCATTTCACATACAGTACATTCCACGTACTAACACCCCTTTGGCGCTGCATCATTTTATGATGCAGATTTTGTAGACAGAGGACTTCAGTAGCCCAATCATTGAGGTTCAGAGCTCAGTATTTCAGACCGTGGTGAGTCCTCCCCTACCTTCGGAGGATGATTATTTCATTAAATTTATTTCAGTATTTTTCTTTGATTGTGATAGCCATGGCTTGTCATGGTACCTTCCTAGATGTTAGTCATAGAGGCTTTGTAGACATAGAAAGTTGATGGATAGTGTCTAATAGTGTTATGATTGTTTATTTCCCATTTCCTTTCTTTTGAGATTCTCCTTCGTATTATCTTATGATAGTGATTGTGATAGCCCACTGACAGTTATTATTCTATTTAATTTTCTGCATATGAATGGATTGAATGAATGCAATGAGTCTAGGTGGTCTACTTGGGGACTAGTGATAGTCTCTGAGTGCCAATCACATCTAGGGCACCCTCTCGGGGCGTGACATATGCATATTCATATATGTTCAAATATGTATTTTTCTTCCAATTAAACCATTTCCAATCACATCTAGGGCACCCTCTCGGGTCGTGACATATGCATATTCATATATGTTCAAATATGTATTTTTCTTCCAATTAAACCATTTGATTTGTCATTAAAGTAGTATGCAAAATTTTTAAACCTTAACTTATGAGGTTCTTTTTCTTTATGTTTTTTTCTATAGAACAAAGAAAGTTCAATAATATATATCTCATTTCGAAAATTTTCATATGCAATGTGAAAATTATATTAAATATTTTGGGATAAATGTGCAAAGCATATTCCAAAGACTAGTAATAAAAAATGTACACAGCAAAAACAAAATTATTGCACCAACACTTTTAACAAAACTTAATCTCTGTAGTATTAAAAACGAACACCTGACCATTAAGATCACTGTCGAGCGATAAATCTTCACAATAGTAGAAAGTTAAATGCACCAGCTGGTCTCTATAAAAACTTCTCAATGTGTCATCAGAAAGATATATGAAGCGCACAGCAGCAAATAAAATCATGCTCTGCAAGACACATAATAAATTCAATTTGAATGAGCAAAACTTTGAAACAAAACAAAAATGCAAAAAGAACCCAAATACATCTAGTAGATAAGCAAACTCACTACCTCAAGAAAAGCAAAAGAAACCGTGAGCCTTCTACCTAGGATTTTGAAAGAAAATATTTTAAAAAAGCATTTACAACACCAACTGGTATAAGGACAACAGTTGTTCTGGAAGTCCCTCCAGAAAATTAGGAACATAATGACGACCAACCATTAGATAAATAAAAAGCATATGTAACCAGCCCTGATTCTCTCTACTGACTTCATAAAGCACAACATCACACACAACAGCAAAAAGATTTGAGTATAACAAAATCATCCTCAAAATAGAGAAAAGACACAAAGCAATGAAATATTGCCAAAGTATGTTAAGATTTGTCACAAGAACGAGTGACCATGAATTACCAGTCTTCAACTTCCACAGCAGCAGTTCAAACATTACTTGATGACCTCAATTCAATAAAGCTTCATATGTATCAGCTAGAACATGCATCACTCATCAAGCACCAAGTGAAAACTTCAACCAGCATCAATGCTACTCAAAATTGTCACACAACACCCTACCATCTCAAGATCTAACCAGTATACCTTGTAGTTTTTACAATCAAAATCCTAACATCTGCCTAAAAAGACACCTTCGCATAGGGAGGGCTATAATAAGGGAACCATAAGAAGAATCTCCAATACATTGGAATAATTACATCACTAATTGGGGGAACAAATAAGTTCCTCATTATGATATCTAATAAGAAAATACTTGAAAACAATCAGGCCATCAATAATGAAGATATTGCTAAATATTAAAAGAGACAAGTGAATATAACAGAGAATCAAACAAGTGCACTAAGTAAATAGAAAATGAAGATGGTTAGCAACTTTTCCAACGCTAATTAATTGCAACTTATGCAATGCTAATGAATGATTACACAACATTTCACAACTATTAGTTGGATCACCAATTAATCCTTGAAATACTGGATATGGTAACGGCTAATCAATTATTATCTAGAAGCTTACGGATCAAGAATTCAGACTGATCCAACTGCCGCAAATAGGTGATTCGTTTCAACTAGAATTATTTCTCAAAAGTTTCATGATTAAATATATTTATATATTATATACATGTGTTGGAAAATACTCACTCCAATTTATAAAGAATGACTTGAGTTAAATGACCATGGAATTTACAGAAATAAAAAGAACTTCTCAATTTATTTATTCTAAATTAATTCAATTTATTTATTCTAAATCAAGTGTACCAAAATATTGTTTAATCTTATAATCTTGAACCATGGAAAATTAAAATTAAAATATTAGATAAAAGAAAATGTCATTATTTTTCAAAGAGATTTTAAAAAAACAAAAGTAGGTCAAATGAGGTAGTAGTAGATTAGAGAGCCATCAACTATTAGGCGACAAAAGTTCGATTAGGCACAATATTTAGGAGGGAAAAGACTTATAAAACTACTTCAGGTTAAGATATTTTTTAATTATAATGTATTCACAAACTTAAACATGTCGCATATATAAGCCCAAGGGAGTGTTAAGTCATCATAAATTTTTTAAAATCATATCATGGATGTATTTGTGTTATCACGAAGTCCAGTTGAGATGGATACTTGTACAGATATTTTTTCAAGTAGTTCAGATATACTTCCATAAAAAGGTACATACATTATTTGAGATAAAAAGTCAGCTTCTTGAGTAATTCAGTTTGTGTAAACAAATCCAGGACTGTCAGTTGAAAGTATTATGAATATTAATTACTGTACAAGTGATAATTAAAACAACTAATTCTATTAAGATAAATGCGTTAGTAAATGTTGTTAAGATAATTGGTATTGTACCTCTAATGGAGTGCTGCAGTTGAAACATTGCTTTGTCTATCGCCATGTTAAGCAAATCAATGTAAGTTATTTGTCCTTGAATAAATCAGTACTCTACGGGATGCAGATATAACAAGAGAGGTGCTAGTTCTTATATGTCAACGCCACAATCATTCGTAATATTTTAATTTAAAAAATTAATTACCTAATTAAATTTAAATAGAAAATAGAAAATAAAAGTTTTACTAAAAACTATCTTACAAAAAAACAAAAGCATAAATTTATTTTTAAAGAAACTGCCAAGAGACGTGGGGTTAGTTTATTTTTTAGTGACTGTATAAAAGAAAAAAAAAATCAGATTTTGATAACTATTGAGTATTGAGTATTCTTAAAAATTATTACAGTTTTTTATAATTATATTTAATTATTTACAAATCTTTTAAAACAAAATTTGAATTCTGAAAAATGTGAAATTATATTAATGGTTATCTATTTAATCTAATTTTTAGAAACATTTAAAAATTAGATAAAAAAAAACTTTCCAATTCTAAGTAAAATGCAGCAAAAAAAAAAAAGAAGGAACGTAAAAAAATAAATAAAATAACATTTAAAGTTTCATATAGTAAATCCTGACTACAGTATTGAATCTGTATTCTATGTGATGAAATTTAATTTAATTTAATTTTAAATATAAACAATAAATTTATATTAATCATTTTTATTTAAAAAAAGAAGAGATTCTTTTTTAACTTTTTAGAAAAGAAACTTTTCAATTCTGAGAAAAAAAGGACAAAATATCAACAAAAATATTTAAAAATCGGAACATAGAAACAAATAAAATAATATTTAAAGTTTGATATTGTAAAACCTGACAATGGTATTGCATCTATAGTCTATGATGAAATTTGATTTAAATTATAATATAAAAAATATAAAATTATAAAAAATATATATTTCATTTAAATTTTAATTAAAATATAAACAATATATTTATATTAATTGTTAAAAAAACAGAAGAGATCTTTTTTAAAAAAGAATTGAACAGTACTATCTCAGGGCACGTCCTTTGTACCCATTTTCCCATGCAATGACAGTTAGTTGTTTTTTTAATTAAGTTAATTAATTTTGAATCTATCTATATTCTATCTATATAAAAATTAATCTGTAATTTCTATTTTGAAAATATTAATTAATTAAATAGTATTATCTTGATTATTTTATTAAAAAAAGACACATGTCACCAACTATGAATTATCCATGAATTTAAATTTTAAAATAGTTCAAATAATTTTTAATAATTGTGATGGTTATCTGTGAATTTAAATTTTAAAATAAAATCTAAAATCAATTTGAAAAAAATTAAAACTCACACGTACTGATTCCTAAATATTAGGAAGAAAACTGAATTTTGAGTCCTTTATTTAAGGAAACAATTTTAACAGTAAATCAACCAATTTTGAAAAATAACTTCACCTTTTAAGAAAGAAAAACTGCAACGAAAAATTATGGAGTGTTCCTGTAGAACTTGAATTATATTTAGTGACCATTTATTACTCTTTTTGGAGTATTTTAATTTCTGCAAAACGATGAATACCAACTGAAGTTGAATGATTATGAAAAATCTATTCCATCCCAAGCTTCAACATCAAGAAGATATGTATTCTTTTATGAAATTTCAAAGGTTATGTACTATTTAATGTACTAAGTATGCAGAGTGCAATGCATGTAACTTTAACTTACCAAAACCTGCATACGATGTTAGATGACCAGGGCATATAACATAAAAAGAGATATATATAACAAGGAAAGTAGTTGTCACGACCTGAAATTCGGGCGTGATTGCACTCACATAATCCACCAAGGTGAGTCAGTCTAACACTTACTAATCCAAACATAATAATAATTGCGGAAGATGAATGGACTAATACAATAGTTAATCATATGAATACCAAAATACAACTATCCCAAGGACTGGTGTCACATGTACAAGCCTCTAAATATAGAATTCTCAAATAAAATACATGTCTCAAATGTCTAGTCCTCAAATAGAATATAACCTAATAATGGACTCCTTGAAGGTCTGCTAAAGACATAACCAACTATCTTAAGAATAATCCGAAAGTTCGATCCTGTAATGAGAAAAGTCTAACCAGAGGGATCAGGCTCGCATCCTACAAAATATAGCAAGGGGTGAGCACCAAACAATAGGGTACTCAATAAATGGAACTAACTTAAAATAAAATAATGAAGAACCAAGTAACTCCTTAAGACCTAACCACATACCGCTGGACTACAAACCTGCACTCAAAAAAGTCCCAGCATAATATATATATATATATATATATATATATATATATATATGTAGAAAATTACCAGAGTGTAGATATAATCATCACTTAACATCAGGCCTCTACGACGCCAGATTATAAGCCTGCACTCAGAAAAGACCTAGCATTATGTAGAAAATTACTAGAATGTAGATATAATCATCAGTTAGCATCAGACCTCTAAGGGTCATAGTCTCACAACTATTTTGCAATATAAGAATTCATAACCTTCATAATTACACCATCCAAAAATTCTATGATCAAAGCCTATAATAGTATAATTCGCATTATTCTACTTTCAAGTCATAGAGAAAAATTCTACAATTTATCAAGTTCTCGCTAATTCATCAAGTGTCATTAAATCAATATCAAAACTAATCGAGTAAACACATAAACAAGTCAAATGATATAATGAATAACCAATCTCAATAGCACCCCATATAATCATAACAAGCTAAAGCATTATGGGATGAAATGAATGTCGTGAGTTGTAAATAATGCTACGCAATGTCAAATAATAGTGATGCATATCTATTCTACCATACACATCCGTTAATCATAAACATGCCTCAATCAGAACCCATGGAGGCCACACATGGACCATATATCCGTCAGAACCATTTCTCTTCAGAATTTTCATTTCATATCTTGCCAGAACCATTTTCCTTTGGCTTTGCATTTCTTTTCTTTGATCATCTAGTAAACATATAGTAAATGCACAATAATCATGTTCACGAAAATAAAATGTGCAAGATGTCCATACGAATAATATATCTCAAAATCAAGAATGGGTAGCTCAATACCATAAATGTTGCAATATCCTCAATCTTAATACCATCACAACCTTAACAACGTTCACATCTCAAAATAAGTATCACTTTGATATCAATAACAAATAATCACTATTTCACATATAAAAAACCTCCATCAATAATTTACAAGTCAAATATTACCACAGGATAATTATCCAATTCAAAATATTTCAATCAAACCATACATAAATCCATCTCTACCCCAAAATACTCAATCGTATACACATTGGAGCATACAAGGTTCAACGTATTTAACAAAAGGTTAGAAAGCTACTTGCCTTATATAAAGTCTCGAATCAAATCAATTTTGAAGCTTTTCCCTTTCTATGACACACCAATTCACCAACACACATCGCATTAATAACAAAATTAATTGATAGATCTCTGTTTGGTGTGAAAGTGATGTTTTAGCTGTGGTTTATGTTGTGATTTTTTTAGAAAATTTTGAGTTAAGATATCTTGGTCATTTCTTATCGGAATTGAGTGAAATTTGGGTCTAAACTATACTACTTTTCAAAAAATATGCCATGGTATATTTGGATTCTATTAATTTAATTGTATTTTAAAGAAATTTGGTCAGGAAGCAGTTGTACGTACGTGTACTTTTTGATAAGAAGTATCATTTATTTTTGGACTGTTTCTTATTGTTTTGAGATTTGTTTTGAGCTCAATTTTGGGATATAGACTTGGGGTGACGTAATGGTCATTTTACAAGAGTCAGTTTGACAATTTAGGCATAGGCCCCACGCTCTCCATTTTAGTTGCAATTGACCTATTCTCTCCTGTTTCTCAAGATATTACAGCTAAAATAGCCATGTTAATGTTGTAATTCATGTTTTGATAGTTGAGCATGCAACATTTGGAGGTGGTCAAATAGGGTAAAACTCGCATGGACTGATCAAGAGCATATGGATCCGCCTTCCAGGTAGGATACCCTTTCCTTACCTCTAGACTGAGCTGAAATACATGTAATTTAGGAGTTGTTTGTAGTTGAAAGTCCTGAGTAAGATATGTATATATATCATGAGGCTGATTGTTAGTTATATTTCCTGCTTTGCATTTTAACACTGTTTTCATGATTTCTTAACACCTGTCTTCCTAGATTGTCGTTTTACTTAGCATATGGGGTAACTATAGTTATTTTAAGATACTTGTGGTTGTCCTAGATTGTACTAGATGTGATCACTATAGTAGCTGAGTTCTTGCACTATAGAACTACCTACAATAAAGCCTGGTAAAGGCTGGATATGGGCTACTTACCCTGTGACAGATATGTATTCTGGCTTAACTTTATTTGTAGGAATATGTTCCTAATGTTGTTATGATGTGTTGAATGTGAGGATATTTTTTCATTATGTCGTACTGTGGACTTGACTCTGGTAGATATGGTTCCAATAGGTTGATTTGTTCTAGATACCTATGATACAGTCGTACTGTGGACTGATTTGGTATAGATATGACTCTATTGGACTTGGTTATTCTGGATACTTGTGATATACCTGTCGATTATTCTTGGGTCTAGGGCCCTGTTAATTATTTTTGGATCTGGGATCCTGTTATTTATTCTCTGACTCCTCGTTCTCCTGGGACCTTAGCCTAGGGTTAAGCCAGCACTGCCAAAGATACACTTTGGATAGAGCCACGCAGATACATTGGTGATTGTCCACATTTATTCAAATATATGTAGTTGACTGGGACATGGTGTATTTGGATTTGGACGGGCATGACCTTACATTAGTTTCTAAGATATATACTTACTGTACACAGCTATTAGTCTTTGTGCACTTGTTATCCTTACCTAAGGTAGGATTAGCTAGTGTTATCTGAGAGATGGTGAAATATAATTGTGTGGGTTGGATTAGGTGATTTATATATATTGTGAGTGTCATTGCCTACGTTCACTCTAGGCACGATATGACTTTAGAGTTTTGAATCCGGATAGCCTGGTTAAGTGAGTGACTATTCGATACCTCGAGTCCTAGATGATGCTTCTCGTCGCTATTCGAGCTTAGTGGTCGTATCCAAGTGTCTGAGACCCAAGAGTCGCACCCCCTGGTCCGAGTCTGATGACCATGACTGGGATGCCGGGTAGCAGATGCTAACTATAAGGTCCGAGCACTAGTTGATTTTCTTTGGGTTTGAGGCCTAGTTAATGTTCCTTGGGTTCGAGGCCTACTTGATATCCCTTAGGATCAAGGCTGAGTTGCTTTTCCTTGGGTTTGAGGCCCAATTAATTTTCTTTGGGTTTGAGGCCCTATTGATTATGTTAGGGGGATTCTTTCTCCCGCGGAGGATACATTCCACCATTATATATATTATTAGACTATCTGGCCCTTACTAACTTCACCGATCGGAGGATAGGTCGGGAAGGGGGTTTGAGGCCTCGTTTGATATTCTAGAGGTTTAAGGCCCCTTGTGAGGCTAGTTACTGGATGGGTCGAGGACTCGATTTGTTACGTGTGGATCCACACACCTATACACACCCTGATTATGTGTGGGTGTACCCTCTGTGCTTATAGGGGCATCCAGGCTTACACACTAAGGCCTTACACTTATATACAACTAACAACTAGATCATGTGATATTAAGAGTTGGGTTTTGTGGTGATTTCATGAGTTCTATTGTGATTCTATCAGCTAGATTATGCATAGGTGTACCTTCTAGGCTTATGGGGGCCCAATCGGCATATATACATAGCTATTATTACCTTGCACCTGCGTACAACACTATGTCTTAGTCCGGTGACAATTATGGTTTGGGTCTACTTGTGTTACGTCAGTTAGTATCATTGCATGCCGCTTGGGTTGGTTCAATTGGGGTTCGGTGATTCTTCAGACATACTTACTCCTTAAACAGAGTTGTGGTTTGCTCTATTTATTGCAATTCTCTATATTTGAGGCTTCTATATTTACAGTACTTCACTCGGTCAGCCGATGATGCCTACTGGGTGCTTGTTATCTGTACTCGACCCTACATTTCTGCATGTTCTCATGATGCAGGTCTAGGTACTAGGCGTAGTGCCTGAGTTAGGGTTTCGCAAAAGATTCAGGAGACATTGGTGAGCATCGGCAACTCTAGATATTCTCCAGTCTCCTTCTATTTTAATGATCGTCTCTTGTATTTAGACACTGACCTTGTATATGTAGTTTGGATTTATATGTGTAGATTGCTATATTGGTTATATTTGTAGATATGTCTATTTTATTTTGAGTCTATAGTAGCTTTGTACACGTGACTTCTAGGTCCTAGGATAGGTTGTTGTTGGCTTATTTTATATGACTGTAGCTATTTTTATGCTTAGCTATTAGGACATGTGCCAAGGGTTTTGGGTTGGCTTGCCTGTAGGTGGGATCTAACAGGCGCCTCATGACTTGAAAGGTCAGGTTGTGATAGATCAGAACTTCCCTCTTATGCATATGGAATCATACCAAGTGATTATAATATTGAATATAGGTATTAAGGCCAATTACATAGCAAGATAAAAGAGTTGAGATGAATAGAGGTCACAAAAATCCTTTAACACAAAGTTGAGATAAACCGATTGAGTCTCGATATAAAATGCTATGCAATTGGGTGATCCAATAACTCCAAGATTTGTGAACTTATTTTAAGGTTTTCCCCTAAGTATTTTGAGTGTGTTGGATGTGGTTTGAGGTCATAAGGGACGCCCAAGGCCAAGATAAGTTCAAAATATTTCCACCGGCTAAGTTTCGGTGTGAGTTCATAGAAGGGTCAACTTCAAATGGTTATATCTCTCATCACATAATGCGTTAGGTAAGACATATAAAATCATATTGTAGATAATTAAATTATCTTTCTAACACATCCAACTTCATCTTAATCAGAGTTCGGAGTAAAACGTTATGACAATTTTACCAAAGCTTGTCGAATCTGTAAATTTTGGTAATCCGCCAATTTAGATAGACAAAACACTCTGTAAAAGCTTAGATTCTGTCAAAAAGGGTGACCCAAGGTCCCCATTTGGCGTACTACTGAATGGTTCAGCAATGGGGCCCCTAGACCACCGTTTTGGCCCCCAAAACTCGTCAAAAGGTCATTTTTTCAATTTTGACGATTATTTGACTTTTTCAAAAGGTTATTTTCGATCTTTTACCCCTAATTAACTTTCCTAAGCCTATCATATATCCTTATAATCTCTCATTAATGCTTAAATCCCTAAAAATATCAAAATCTTGTCTTCAAAGTTCTCCTGAAGAAGAGGCTAGGGTTCTTCATCTTCAAGTGCAAATCAAAGGATTCTTCAAGAGATTTTTCTCTTCCAGGTATGTAAGGCTAACCTAAAATAGGAGATTGTTCTTCCATGTGCCCCATAAATTAAATTAGTTGAATTGTGAATGATTTAGCCTTCCATGAATGTTTTCTTGAGATTTGTTCCTAAAACTCTAGAATATTCTTACATGATATTAAAGGATTGATAATTCTGATGAGTTAATTTCTTAAATACATGAATTACATTAGTTACTATATAAACCCCGCCTATAATTTCTCTTAATTTGAATGTCTAAATGCATTGGTTGGGACCAGAAGCATGAATTGTGGAACCTATGAATGTGAATAGTATTGAATATGAATGTAACCTTGATTGTGAAGGGATTGCATCTCCATGAAGGTTTTCCTAAAACATATATTTTATGTGATATTGCATAATAAATATTTTTATGAACTTGTTTTTTGAACAAATGATTTGAACTCCTATTTTAAGTATATACCCTAGATATTATTTTATTTAAATTTGCACGAATGAACCTAGTGATTGAGTCTAGAGCCTACACAATATGATTGTGATTGGTGATGATGATGTTAATAGATCTTGATGGTTCTGAGAATCTTCATAATTGAACTCAAATGATTGGTCTAAATTGATAGACCCCTTAAAGATTGTCTAAACCCTTTTTGAAAGATGTGATTGAAAACTGATTGGATGGTTGATAGGCCGAAAGACTTGATTATGATGGATTGATAAGAGTCCTTATGAGACTCATTGAGTGGATGGATTGTTTTATGAGCACTGAGTCTTGGGAGGAGTATTGAGCACCGAATTGAGTGTGAGTAAGTCTAACTCGAACTCAAAAATTATGATGCCAACATAGGATGATTGATAAGGTTCTGTCACGACCCAACCTATGGGCCGTGACTAGTACCCGATTGGGACACTCAGACACCACTGCTAAGCCCGAACCTAATTATAATTAATAACTTATTTACAGAAATTTCGGCAGAGTTTTCTTTGTTTTACTAACTACCCACCTACATACAGAAATGTCCCAGCAACAGTACAAGCATAAATACATACATACGGGCAGACAAGGACACCGTTGTGGTTAAACTGCCCAACATACATCATATACAAATAGAATAATACAAACTACCAAAATCCCATACTCACAGGTATCCACAGACCTCTATACAAACCAACGAAATCAAAAGACAGGACAGGGCCCTGTTTTACCCATAAAAGTATATAATACAAAATGAAGAAGTAGCAAATGTACCAACTAGTTGCTCCGAAGCAAAGGAGCTCTTCAGAAAGCAGACAAGGATCCTAAGCAGGTGGCCCGCTACTCTGCGCGTTTATACCTGCGGGCATAGAATGCAGCCCTCGAAGCAAAGGGGGTCAGTACGAAATACATACCGAATTTGTAAAGCAGAAAGCATAAACATAGATAAGAACGATAGACTATCAGAAGTATAGGAGTCAAACTCATATGCAAACATCAGAAAAATATTTCCTTTTGGTTTTCAAAATATCAAATGGATACATAACGTACAAGAACGATGGCGACCTCCAAACTCGCGCGCTCCTGAGAAGTCATATGCACAAAATCATCATAAAAAATCTCAAAGTAGTAGTAAAATGTTCATGTCCAAGAATAATGTATTATTTGTCTTAAGTTCTTTTAGAAGTGTCAAATTTCAAGAAAGAGATCCTACAAACTATTATAAAAATTGTAAAATAGCTTTTAAGGCAATTCGGTCTTTATGCCAAAATTATGGGTAGTTATCTTTTGCAAAGTGTTAGGAACATATATTGTTTCAAACTTATCACACTTTTCATATTTTTACCAACCCACAAGA
>DF359650.1:0-25767 GCA_000787875.1 Solanum virginianum
GAGCAACTTCAAGATTTGCTGAGCAAAGGGTTTATTTGTCCTAGTGTGTCAACTTGGGGTTCCCTAGTCTTGTTTGTGAAAAAGAAATATGGGTCCATGAGGATGTGTATTGACTATAGGCAGCTGAACAAAGTGACTGTCAAGAACAAATATCCTCCTCCTCGTATTGATGACTTGTTTGATCAACTTTAGGGAGCAGATTTCTTCTCTAAGATTGACTTGAGGTCTGGTTATCATCAGCTAAGGATTAGAGCATCAGATATCCTAAAACAGCTTTTCGAACTCGTTATGGCCACTATGAGTTTATGATGATGTCTTTTGGGTTGACTAATGCCCTTGTAGCATTCATAGAGTTGATGAATAGGGTATTTCGTCCGTAGTTAGATTCTTTTGTGATATTATTCATTGATGACATCTTGGTATATTCCAAAACTGAGGCTGATCATGTTCGTTACCTGCGGGTATTGCTACAGAGGTTAAGAAAGGAAAAATTATATGCAAAATTCTCTAAGTGTGAGTTCTGGCTTGATTCGGTGGTATTCTTAGGTAGTACTACTGAGGTTGATAGAGGAAAAGTTATATGCGAAATTCTCCAAGTATGAGTTCTGGCTTGATTCGGTAGTATTCTTAGGGGATGTGGTGTCCAAGGAGGGGATTAGAGTAGATTCGGCTAAGGTGGAGGTAGTTAGAGGGTGGACAAGGCCTATTTCAACTACCGAGATTTGCAATTTTATGGGGTTAGTTGGGTATTATCGACTGTTTATTCAGGGTTTTCTTCCATTGCCACCCCATTGACCAAGTTAACTCGGAAGAATGTAGCCTTTCATTGGTCTGATAAGCATGAGGCGAGATACCAAAAGCTCAAGTCTTTGTTGACTTCAGCTCCCATTTTGACATTGCCTGAGACAGGTGTGGACTTTACAGTATATTGTGATGCATCAGGAGTGGGGTTAGATGGTGTATTAATGCAAAAGGGTAAAGTGATTGCCTATGCTTCTAGACAATTGAAGTTTCATGAGAAGAATTATCCTATCCATGACTTAGAGCTAGAAGCTGCGATTTTTGTTCTTAAGTTATGGCATCATTACTTATATGGTGTACATTGTGAGGTCTTCACTGATCATAGAAGCCTTCAGTATATATTCAATCAAAAAGATCTACACCTGAGGCAACGTAGGTGGATGGAGTTGCTAAAGGACTATGACTTAACAATCCTATATCATCCGTGGAAGGCGAATGTTGTAGCTGATGCCTTGAGTAGAAAGACTTCTAGCATGGGGAGCCTAGCCAACATTCGAGTGGAGGAACGACCTTTGGCTAGGGATGTTCAGCTTCTAGCTAATTCCCTAGTCAGGTTACAACTTTCTAATAAGGGCGGTGTACTTAGTTTCCTTGAGGCTCGTTCTTTCTTGATGGACCATATTCGAGACTGCCAGTTTGAGGACGAGAAGTTATGCCTCATCAGAGACAAAGTGACCAGAGGAGAGGTTAAGGAAGCGGTGCTTGATCCTGATGGTTTTTTAAGGATTGGAGGTCGAGTTTGTGTGCCTAAGGTAGGTGATTTGATTAGGTTGATTCTTGAGAAGGCTCACTGTACTCGTTATTCCATTCATCTAGGAGCAACGATGATGTATAATGACCTGAGTCAGCACTATTGTTGGTGTGGTATGAAGAAGGATATTTCAGAGTTCGTAGCTAAGTGTTAGACTAGTCAGCAAGTTAAGTGTGAGCACCAATGGCCTGGAGGTGAGTTTCAGAGGATGCCCATTCCTACATAGAAGTGGGACCAAATCACTATATATATTGTGGTGGGTTTGCCCACTACTGTGGACGGTTATGACTCTATCAGGGTAGTCGTGGATTGATTGACTAAGTCTGCCCATTTCATTCCGGTCAAGGTGAAGTATATGACAGAGAATTTAGCTGAGCTTTACATCAGTAAGATAGTTAGATTACATGGTGTGCCCATTTCTATCAGTGTACTTATTTTCCTTAAGGCTCGTTCTTCCTTGATGGACCAGATTCGGGAGTGCCAATTTGAGGATGAGAAGTTATACCTCATCAGAGACAACGTGACAAGAGGAGAGGCTAAGGAAGCGGTGCTTGATCCTGATGGTGTTTTAAGGATTAGAGGTCGAGTTTGTATGCCTAAGGTAAGTGATTTGATTAGGTTGATTCTTGAGGAGGCTCACTGTACTCGTTATTCCATTTATCTAGGAGCAATAAAGATGTATCATGACCTGAGTTAGCACTATTGGTGGTGCGGTATGAAGAAGGATATTTCAGAGTTCGTGGCTAAGTGTTTGAATTGTCAGTAGGTTAAGTGTGAGCACCAGCGGCCTGGAGCTGAGTTTCAGAGGATACCCTTTTCTACATAGAAGTAGGAGCGAATCACTATGGATTTTGTGATGGGTTTGCCCACTACTATAGGCAGTTATGACTCTATCTGGGTAGTCATGGATCGATTGACTAAGTTTGCCCATTTCATTTCGGTCAAGGTCAAGTATACAGCAAAAATGTTAGCTAAGCTTTATATCAGTCAGATAGTGAGATTGCATAGTGTGCCCGTTTCTATCATTTCTGATTGGGCTTACTCTTCACTTCACATTTTCAGAGGGCCTTGCAGCATAGTCTAGGTACTCAGCTGGATATGAGCTCAACCTTTGGCCCTCAGACAGATGGACAGTCTGAGTAGACTATTCAAGTATTGGAGGACATGCTGCGAGCGTGTGTGATTGATTTTAGTACCTATTGGGACCAACACTTACCCTTCATAGAGTTCGCCTACAATAATAGTTATCACTATATTATTTAGATAGCTCCATTCGATTTTTTTTATGGTAGACGGTGTAGATCTCCGATTGGTTGGTTTGATTCTGCTGAGATAGACTCATTAGATGCTGACTTTCTGAGAGATGCTATGGAGCAGGTTTGTATGATTCAGGGTAAATTGTTGACAGCCCAGAATCAACAAAAGAGTTACGCAGACAAGAGGGTCCGAGCACTAGAGTTTATGAAGGGCGATCATGTTTGGCTCAGAGTATCACCCATAAAAGGTGTGATGTGGTTTAGGAAGAAGGGTAAGCTTAGCCCTAGATTTATTGGCCCATTTGAGATTTTGGAGTGAGTTGGAGATGTGGCTTATAGACTGGCCTTGCCACCTAGCTTATCATCTGTATATCCTATGTTATGTGACTCCATGCTCCGAAAGTATGTGCCCGATAAGTCTTATATACTTTCATATGATTCGATGGTATTGCGTCTAGACTTATCATTTGAATAAGAGCCTATAGCTATATTGGATAGAAATGTTCGAAAGCTCAGAAACAAAAAGATTTCTTCTGTGAAGGTGCAATGGAAGAACCGTCCAGTTAGAGAGGCGACTTAGGAGATGGAGTCTGACGTGCGTACTAAATATCCCCATCTCTTTGAAGCTTCAGGTATTTTCGTCTACCTTATGTTCGAGGACGAACATGATTTTTAGTGGTAGATAATGTAATGACCCGTTAGTTTATTTTGAGAAATAGTGCTCTTGATTTCCTACAAGATTTATCTTGAAATATTATAAATGAGTATTTTGGACTATTCAATAACTATGACTATTTGGTTTATGGGTGAATTTAGATAATAGACTTAATTAGTGGACTAAATTGTTAACTTAGTAACACTTTATGTCATATAACTCATGGAAAAGAATAGATTGAAGTAAATAAGGGTATCAAATTACTGTAAATTAAGAGCGGATGAAACACAAAGATAAGAGAAGCAAGGGTTTGAGTGAGAGGAACGATGACAAGAAGCCAAACAACAACAACAACATACCCAGTGGAATCCCACAAGTGGGGTCTGGGGATATGTCTAATCACTTCCCCCCAATACTTCTTCGGTCTACCTCTACCCCTTTGAGAATCTCCTAATACTATCCTCTCGCATCTCCTAACAGGAGCATCAACACTCCTCCTCTACACATGTCCAAACCAACGTAATCTCGCTTCTCTCATCTTCTCAGCCACCGGTGCCACCTCTAACTTCTCCCGAAAGAGCTCATTTCTGACCTTGTCGCTAACCACCGCTCTGTAAAACTTAC
The DNA here is from genome assembly GCA_000787875.1 of Solanum virginianum. NCBI lineage: Eukaryota > Viridiplantae > Streptophyta > Magnoliopsida > Solanales > Solanaceae > Solanum > Solanum virginianum. Next base: position 4,088 of record DF359650.1, read on the forward strand.
CTAACGATGACAAGAAGCTAAAAAAATAAAAAGAATCTACCAGGTAAACAAATTGATCAATTATGTTAAATTTCAAATTGTTGTTACTTTGGTATTATCATAACTTCTGGTTGTGTAATTATTCAAAATGGAGGATACACTGGGATGTAAGGCTAAGTACGGACTCAAGAAAACTCTATGCATACAGACGTTCCTCTAATCTTAATTGTTAGTGCTGGTTGTTTAAGGAGCAATGGTTGTGGGTTATGATAATATGGAAAAATCATTGGTGCAGCATAGAGGATCACCCGTACAAAAGTCACGTTAATGACTTCACTCCCTTGTTAGTTTAATTACTTCTCATTTTGATGTTGTTCTACTAATTATCACAATATAATTTAAATTTTAATATATTAAAATAGATAATTAAATTATAAAAAGATTATATTAAATGAAATACCATTAGGTTATGTTATTGGGAGACATTAAGACTTAACCCTAGTCTTGAAATTTAGGAAACTTGGCTATAGATAGATTTGAATATCATTAGTTTGGAAATCTTATTTTGAATTCTTAATTGGTTAGATCATGGTGATACAAATTATATTCGAAAAGGGAAGACTCAAGTTCCACATTGAGTGTTCAATTATAAAGGCAAGTGAATTTCTTAACCTTTGTTAAGTATATAGAATCTTGTGCTTCTTGTGTGAGGTGTTGAGAATGATTTTGAGATATTGAATTAGTGTGGATGTTGTACCAAGATATGTTGTTGTGAATTGTGCATTGTATTAAAATAAAATATTTTCTCATTATTGTGTAAACATGTCTATTTGCATTGACTTTTGTGACAATTATTCTGTGGACTGAAAAAGAATGAGAAATAAAGAGGATGTACCATATTCGAGGGATGTGTCGCACGCCGTGACAGATACTATAATTCGAGGGATGTGTTGCACGCCACAATAGATACTATAATTCGAGGGTCATGTCGTACGCTGCGATGGATGCTATAATTCAAGGGTCGTGTCGTACGCTGCAATAGATGCATGGACTAGAAGTCCCCCATGGGTCCCGAACTGTGAGACAGCGGGTGTGTATTACTAGGTTAAATATGCATCATTATACTTGATATTGCATTGCATTGCATTACACCTCATTATTATTTATAAATGTGTGAGTACTTTTTGTGAAACTTATGATAGATGCACTGGATCCCTTGTGTTGTTGATATATAATAGTTGGTATGGTTATTGAGCTATATGTTATATATATTGTGAATCGTTAGGCTGGGCTGATTTTATGCAGGTTATAGTTATGGGGGTTTGGTTGGAGTGTTGGGGGTATATGTATTCTATATTACTTTATTTTGTATTTAGTAGTTTACTTGCTGAGTACCGTGGGTTTGATACTCAGCCCTTGCTACAACAATTTTGCAGGTTGCAAGCCCGGATTGTCGTGATACCCTCTACTTTTTCTTGTCTGAGGCTTCCTGTGGAGATTGTGAGAGGTAGTTGTTTGCTATCCCAGCTAACTTCTTACTTCTATTTATGATTTTGTTCTATTCTAGAGATAATATCATTTGATACTTGTGTTTCCTTTCAAATCTATTGTAATACATTAGAAGCTTGTGCATGTGACACCCAGGTTTTGGGGGATTTTCATTAAGTTGACTTATCATCCGCAACTGAATATTTTATTTTTTTAATTATAATTCCTCATTTTAACTTTATAGATGGGTTGTAGGCTGACTTGTCTTGGTGGGAGAAGACGAATGCCATCACGTCCATTTTTGGGTCGTGACAATTAAATTGAGATAGAGGTAGTATTTATTAGTTTTTTTTTTTAAAAAAGGACATTAGTAGTTAGTTTTCTTAAAAGTTTCTAAGTTCTATCCTACATAAAAAAAAGATTGAATTTAATTAAAAAATTAAGAAATTAAGGGCTTGCACACAACAATGAAGGGAAACAATTACATGATTGGGATTGCGAAAGTGAACCTGTGCTCTTCAAACCAGGAGATTCATAGGACAAAACACCTGTGTGAAGAACAGTATCAGAAGTTAAAGGGATTACAAGAAACAGATGAAAAGCAAGATAAGAGATCACCTTTGGAAGTTGATACATATGAAAATACACATGTAAAGATGCAAGAAATTCCAGGCCCAGAAGGCGAAGAATCGAAAACTCTCAAGAGGGTACCAGTGAAATATTTTCTAAGGAGATCTAGGGGAGAAGAAGAGTCGGCCTTGGACAGAGATCCCTATTTAGGAAACCCTTCCATTCCATATACGCTCTGTCAGCTGAGTTGGTACCTTTTGGACCGACTTACTTTACTTATTTGCAATAAGGACCATTTATGGGCCTACTCATGGACCATCTATTTTGATTAAATCAAACAGGCCCTTAGCTTTTTTAAAAAAATTAAGAAATTGAACAAACCAATTTTTCATATTTCGTGTTGATATGTTTATTTTTCACCATTGGTCTACCATTGAACAATTGAGTTAAATATTCTAGACATGACTCAAAACATAGAAGAATCTTGTATTTCTTTTCATCAAATCTTAAATTTCTCTTTTTGAGGGTATATAGAGAGGCGAATCACTTGGTAGATTGCATAGCAAATACAACAATGTTTAGATAAGATAAGCAGGTATTCAGTACATTCAGTCAACTCCCAAGTTTGGCAAGAAGAATGCTAAACATGGATAAATACAAGATCCCTGTTATTCGCCTAATATCAAGGAGTAACAACAAAAACAACTAGTAGAGCCATGGATATTCACAAGTGCCAGAAGACGAAACATGTACCAAAACCACCAGATGAAACTACAACACTGGCTAATGCTACTCCTATGTTAATCAACGCTCAAAAAAGTCAAATCTAGCAAGAAAGGAAGAGTCATGACCAGTTTCAGCATCTAAGCATGTATCCCACGTTGAGCTAAGCCAGAAACCTCTTGAGCAATTCAGATTCTCCCTAGGGCTCCCTTAAAAACAATAAGATAATATCAACAGAGGTGAAGATGGAAGATGGAGAAGAACAGGGAAACACATAGCACTAAACCCGTGCTTTAAGTGGCCAACAACATTAGATGGAGTCTTGACCCTTCATTTTGAAGCAAGTGCACCAGTAACAACACTTGAACGAGGAAGATGGAGTATTAGTAACAATCACTTAAAGGAGAATCAATGGAGATGGCGAGTACCTTTGATAGCTGATATGATAAGACTCCAGAGGTCCAATGTGGAGAAAGTTCAACACCCAGAAGTAGTGAAAGACAAACTGAGGAGAGGGCAAGAACGACGGAATAGGGAAAGTGAGAGGTTAGGCTTCCTGATTAGGAAAATAACCCTAGGGATGTTTTTTATTTCCCCAAGCGTCAGGTTCCACCAACTTATCTTGTGGATCATTGTATTTTGGGCTTCTGCTTGGCCATATTTGTTGAATTATGAATAAAATCTGGCCTATGGCCCAAGTTTAATTATATAAACTTACTCTTAATTATCTTGTGGATCATTGAAGCAGGTTTGCTCTTAACAACTGATGTGCCTAATTTATCTTCAGCATGTGTACCAACTTGTGATTAATTATGTATGATCAAGAATAAACAAATATGTCATCGATCGATGTCTCTTTTTATCATTCTTAAGTTTTGGTTGTTCATGTGCCGATTAAAAAGAGACAAATCAAACTCCTGATAAAGTTAGTTTTCGTTCATCTTGGTCGAAATCGAATCGAATGCATCTACCCTCTGCTTTACCCATGGTGGAGCCAACTACAACAACCTCTGTCAAATGCAAATTGTGAGTTCAAATATTTACGTAAATCTGCATTGAAAACTTTAGATTTTCTCTTTGCACGTCTCCTAAGAATAACCAACGCTCCATCATTTTTGGTATTTAACATGCAAAGTTAGTAAAGAAACTTTGAATTGGACAAGCTTTGATTCTGGATGTCACGACCCAACCTATGGGCTGTGACTAATACCCGATTGGGCACCCAGACACAACTACTAGCCAGATTCCAATTATAGTGACCAACGTTTTTACAGAAATTTTGGCAGAGTTTTCTCTGTTTTACTGACTACCTGCCTGCATACAGAAATGTCCCAGCATACAACACCATATATATATATATATATATAAATATATATATATATATTCACGCGGGTCGACAAGGTCATCGCTGCGGTTAAACCGCCCAACATACAAAACATATGTATATAACATACAGACTGACTTATCCCATACTCATAGGCGTCCACAGACCTCTAGGTAAACTAACTGAATCAAAAGATGAGACAGGGCCCCCGTCATACCCTCAATGTACATAAATGTGAACCAGAGAAAATAATTGTAAATATACCAAAAGTTTGCTCCGAAGCAAAAGGAGCTCTTCGAACGGTGGATAGGGATTCTAAGTCGGAGGGTCTCTTACTTGTATAACTGTACCTGCGGGCATGAAACGCAGCCCCGAAGCACAAAGAGTTAATATGGAATACGTACCGAATATGTAAAGCAGAATGCATAAAATGTAAAACAGGGTAGTAACTGTAACAGAAACATAATAATTTAAATCATAACTGAAATATTAAAATGCTTACTGTCAAAATTCTAAACCAAGGTAATAATTTACCCCGTAAGTATGGAAGTCAAACGCATATACAACATCAAAATATTTCTTTTATTTTTCAAAATATCAAACTGTTGCATAACGTACAGGAACGACGGCGAACTCCAAACTCGCGCCATACCACAACATCTAACCAGAGAGTTCAAATCTCCGTAATTTTTGTCACTTATCAACCATGGGATAACTATACTCACAAATTCTAATACAAAAATGATATAGAGCAAAAGTTGGGTCACCTGAATTACCGAATCGTACCCACTATTGGACCGCCTGAATTACATACTTGCGTCCACTATTGGACCGCCCCAATTACCGAGTTGCACCCACTATTGGATCCCCCGAATTGTCTGAGTTGTGCCCAGGTGCAACCAAATTCTGGACCGCTTGAATTATCGAGTCGCGCCAAGCATAATGTCCACATACCAACCCTGGACCGCTTGAATAACTGAGTCACGCCCTCAACAATACAGACAACTCTAGCGCTACCATTTAAACTCACAATAGTGGGCGCGATTCGATAATTCGGACAGTCCAATAGTGGGCGCGACTCGGTAATTCGGGCAGTCTAATAGTGGGTGCGATTCGGTAATTCGGGCGGCCCAACTTCTGCTCTATGTTATTTTTGTATTAGGATTTGTGAGTATAGTTATCTCATGGTTGATAAGTGAAAGAAATTACGGTGATTTGAACGCTCTGGTTAGATGTTGTGGTATGGCGCGAGTTTGGAGTTCGCCGTCGTTCCTGTACCTTATACAACAGTTCGATATTTTGAAAAATAAAAAAATATTTTGATGTTGTATATGCGTTTGACTTCCATACTTACGGGGTGAATTATTACCCTGGTTTGGAATTTTGATAGTAAGCATTTTAATATTTCAGTTATGATTTAAATTATTCTGTTTCTGTTACAGTTACTACCCTGTTTTACATTTTGTGCATTCTGCTTTACATATTCGGTACGTATTCCGTATTGACTCCCTGTGTTTCGGGGGCTGCATTTCATGCCCGCAGGTATAGTTATAAAAGTGAGAGACCCTCCAGCTTAGGATCCCTATTCCACCGTCTGAAGAGCTCCTTTTGCTTCGGAGCAAACTTTTGATATATTTACAATTATTTTCTCTGGTTCACATTTATGTACATATTCGAGAGTATGACAGGGGCCCTGTCCCGTCTTTTTGATTCAGTTAGTTTACCTAGAGGTCTGTGGACGCCTGTGAGTATGGGATAAGTCAGTTTGTATGTTATGTACGTATGTTTTGTATGTTGGGTGGTTTAACTGCAGAGGTGACCTTGTCGGCCCGCATGCATGTCTCCTAAGAATAACCAACGCTCCATCATTTTTGGTGTGTTGTATGTTGGGACGTTTCTGTATGCAGGCGGGTAGTCAGTAAAACAGAGACAATTTTGTCAAAATTTTTGTAAAAACGTTGGTCACTATAATTGGAATTTGGCTAGTAGTTGTGTCTGGGTGCTCAATCGGGTACTAGTCACGACCAATAGGTTGGGTCGTGACACTGGATCTAAGTCAGTCACTTAGTTTGGTGCAATGGAGTATTATTACAAATCTATATTAGATGACCCGACATTATACCTACAACTAATCACACATTAGCAAGAAACAAAGCTAAAATTGTACCATTTTTTGCATATCCAATATTTTGATAAAATATAGTATAACTGTAGTTAAACAATCATATAAATATCAAGATTAAAAATACACGTGCAACTCACGTGCACTGAATCCAGTGTAGGAAAAAAATAGTTTGTCAAAGTTTACTCTATATTGGAGATCAATAAAATACTATTTACTAACTAGTAATATACATTAATGAAAAAAAACTAAAAATAAATCATGATATTTGACACGCCATCTATCTTGTTTACTTATTGTTATATGATTATTGAGAATCATGAGGCTCATATTCAAATATTAATAAAGATAGAAAGTTGCATTTTTGTTCAAACTAATGCCACATGAATATTTTAAATATTTTTTCTTCTAATTTTGTTTTAAACTTTTTAAATTATTTCTTAACTATATATTAGATATCCATCATTGTCAATTTAGTTGTGTATATACAAAAATATCATATATGCCTTAAAAACTTGTGGGACATGTTTAGGTTGGAGCTTGCGACAAATGTTATTTTTTTTCTTATGGCAATATTTATTAGGGGATGAGAATTAATCTAACAAACACACATGTATATATATAACATATAATTCATAATATTTTTCATTAATAAAAAATGACTAGAGTAGTAATTTATGTTTGATCCTTCATATTATATCATTTTAAAGTATATATTCATTTCATTTTTTATGAAGATTTTAACTTGAAGTTATTTTTTTTAATTAAATATTTTATTTCATTTGACTAGAGTAGTATTTCATTTAATTTTTCCATGTCTTTATTTAATTTATTTCTTATATAATTTTTAATTTTTGTATTCTTACTCTTTCTCCAATGCAATCATTTATTTGTTATTTATCTAAATTACTTCTTCATTTTTTTCTTTTTCAAAATCTCTAAATATCTAATTGAATGATCTTTTTTCTCTTTTATTCCTTCAAAGTATATTTTATCTATTGAATTTTATTCTCCATTTTCTTATTTTTTTTAAATGAAGCAACAAAGGTTGGTTCGTTTTGTGCTAGTTTAGTAACTTCTTTTGCACTTTATTGAGAGTTTTTATTTTTGCTTACAAATTAATTGTTTTTTTATTAATGTTTATAAAGATAATTTGTGAATTTTTATTTAAAAAATATTATTTTTACTTTAAATTGATAAGATTTCTTATAAAAATTACTTTGACTCTTTTTTTTCATTTTTATAAAATTCATTAGAAGTTACAATTTGTTAGTAATCATGATTTTATTACATTGCTATTTTTCAATGCATGAGTATATGTTCAATTGTTTCACTTTTATGGCTAGGTAGGGGTAGTGTCAATGCCAATGTGATGAAGATAGCATCTAGTAGGCAGCCTATCAAGAATATAATTGAACATTTTTTTTTTATTTCCCATCTGGTGTTCAATATCCACGTTGGAGTTGGAAAGTCGCACATTGAAGAGTAAAGCACTCCCTAACAAAGGTGATTTCGTAGGCAAAGGGACTTGAACCTGAGACCTCTAGTTAAGGAAGAAAAAGTACTTATCACTTTTGTCCTTTGAGTTTGTTAATTATTTGTGGTCTTTTGATAATTTTCTTTTGTTTTTCATCAAGTGTTGAAGTCTGCATTAAAGTCTCGATTAAATCTGAACATGTCATGACTTTTTTATTTTTCGTTATTATTTTTTCTATGCTGCTTTGGACAATACTTCGCAAACCCCACATTATATGATTATACTAAACTTGTTATTATCATTGTAATTAAAATTCATTTTTCAAAATAATAGGATAATTTTTTGGAACATTCTTTTTTTTTTTTAAATATGGAAGAGAAAAGTAAAAATATACACTAGACTAGTTTAACCAATGATTAATTTTGTTGAAATAAACATAAGCTTATTCAAACACCACTAAAAAAAAAAAGGGAACTAATTAACCATAATTCATTTCTAGAAGTTGTAAAATAATTTCTTCACATTAAAAAAAAATTACTATTTCTATGTAAAAAAATAATTTAATTTCAAATTAGAGATAGAAATTGGAAAAGGCTATAGAAAGAGACGAGACAAGAAAAGGGAATTGCAGGAGAGAAAAGTTTGTCTTTCTCTCTGCAAAAAGAGCTTCAACTCTTCCTGCCAGTGGCAGATTTTGTTTCCCAAACCTTCCTATCATTTTCCCTTTATTTCTTCTTATCTACATTTTAGCCTTTTTAATTCTTATTTTCCTCCTTTTTGGCCTATAATTTGAGGAAAATATCAACAATTTTCAGGCGGGGTTTCTTTTTTTCTCTCCCATTTTCACTTTCTGCTGCATTTTATTGTTATTTGAGCTTCATAATTTTGTGGGGTCTTTTTATTTTTGTGTATTTTTTAATTTTCCAATATTGTTGGAGATCTTTTGTCTGCATCTGTGGTTGTTATTTTATTGAAATCATTGAATAATTTGATTGTTATCTATTTCAAAGATTCAGTCTTTGTTGGTTCCTATCTGATTTTTCAGGATTATAGAGGAAAAAAACAACATGTTTTCAGTTGGATTTTTGGTTTTTCTGTTGCACTTTTGTTGTTGTTTAAGCTTTCATTGCTGTTGGATTTCCTTAATTTATCACCCCTTTTTGTAAAAATTTAATCTTTTTTCTGGAATGAAAGAGTAATAGATTTTCATAGAATTTGAATAATTTCCATGATTCTTGGAGATCTCCTGTTCTTGAAATTTTTGATTTGCCAGCTATGATTTTGTTGTTTTTAGTCATTTCAAGCATTGTTTATAGGGAAAAAATGGAAATAATAGTACTTAGTTGTTTAAAGAATCTATTTTTTTGTATTAACTTTGATTGGTGTTTTTCAGGAGTTGATCATATAAAGTATCATGGGTAATTGTTGTATGAAACCGGGAAAATCTGCCGAAAAAAAGAACAAAAAGAATGATAACAAACCCAACCCTTTTGCAATTGATTATGGGGGTGCTAAGCATGCCTCTGAGAGTGGCAACAAGCTTATTGTATTAAAAGATCCAACAGGGCAAAATATACATGAAAAGTATGAGTTGGGTCGTGAGCTTGGAAGAGGAGAATTCGGGATTACTTATCTATGTACTGATGTGGAAGCAGGCGAGAAATACGCCTGCAAATCGATATCTAAAAAGAAGTTAAGGACTGCAGTGGATATTGAAGATGTTAGGAGAGAAGTTGAGATCATGAAACATTTGCCTGTGCATCCCAATATAGTGACCTTAAAGGATACTTTTGAGGATGATAATGCAGTGCATATTGTGATGGAGTTGTGTGAGGGTGGGGAGTTGTTTGACCGAATCGTCGCTAGAGGCCATTATACGGAGAGGGCAGCTGCTGGAATTTTGAAGACTGTCGTGGAAGTCGTTCTGGTATAGTTTATATCAGCTTTTTAGTTCACAATTCCCTGCTTTTTTTATTACCTTTTGCTTAGATTGTCTTATTATATCCATTATTTTCAGCATGGCTTCTTCATTACTGTATTTCCTTTTCATATTGTTTTTATACATGCGTTACTTAGGCTGTCAATCCATTGGAAACAACCTCTCTACCCTTATAAAGTAGGGGTTAGGCTGACGACCTTACTTGTGGGACTACACTGGGAATGTTGTTATTGTAATTCGCAAGTGATGCCATTTGGTTGTTAGATAGTAACTTGGTGCTTCTTTCGTTGAGTTCTTCAAAGCTTTTGTATGGGTTTTATATCATGATGGAGGTATCTTCTCTAGTTGTTTTGTTTTTTGCTAAAGGAGTCTGGCAATTTCAAATTAGAAAGAAAATCATATTTAAGAAGAGAAACATATTTGATGAGCGATCGCAATTTCAAGGTGAAATGTGAATATTCTTGGTGAAGTTGTATATGAAGCGGCCAACGATTATTAAATTCATTTCTTGTGTTGATCTTTGCTAATCAATGGCACTAGTCTGCATTCATGTTGAAGCATTTACCTTGATATCCTCAGGGAATTCCCTTACCGTCAAATTAGATGAGAAGAGGTTATCTTTTTTATTTTTTGATAGTGGTATTAAGTTTAGAAGAGGTTATCTTATCTTCTCAGTCTTTTGTAGTTCCATTTTTTTTTTACACATTTTAGTTGTCTGTTTTAGTTTCTTGTGAACTGTGGCATTGTTCTATATCTTCTCACTCTAACACCTTCTATTTTTCATCAAAAGAAACCGTCTGAAAGTTTCATGATGTAGTCTTAATCATTCTAGGGATCTAAATGAAACTAGTTGGTGATATAGGATATCCCGTTCCAAAATCTAACCATCCTTCAACACATCATAGTCTTGGGCATATAGCTAGTTAGTACAGTAACAAATATTTAGGAAAGTAGATCACTCGAATAGTTATCTACTTGAAATTATTGGTCTTTATCTTCATTGTCGACCATTGGGTTTTTATTGTTATTGTTGACCATTGGATTTCAAACTAAAACATTCAATTGCAAGAGTCAGTTGTTTTTCTGTGGAGTATTAGCTATAATGTCCCACCACAAAATTTGATTATTGCACGCAAAGTTTAACCAAGCACTATAATTTTGGCAAAATGATAATGGAATATCCATTTGGTTTGTATACTAAAGTAAATGTGGTCGAGTCTCCCAAAAAGCAAGTGCTTTCTATTTCAAATATTGATCTTTATCCTCATTTCTAACAATTGATGTCCAAACTCTTTTAGGTGGAAAGCAATTTGCTGTTCGCTTAGAGTAGAATTCTCACCAACAACAGCTAATTAACTACAACTTAGAGAGATGACAACTGATGTTAAATTTTAAGTTGTCTACTGAAGTAATTACTGACGGTTTCATGATAAAGGTCTTAAATTGGATTCTTTTTTTAGTTAGCCTCCTTTTCTGCAACAACTATTAATTGGCCTGCATGACATTATGAAATAATTGTGAGTCGGTAGGAATCTTGTGTCATATGCAAATCATGTCACAACAGAAGATTATTGTATTATGTGGTGTTGAAAACTTTTGAACTTTTCTTCATTTGGTTTGTGCTGAACTGTTATCTGAAAGGCATGGTACTATAGTTATTGGATTAGCAGACAACTTAATAAATACTTAAGTGTGGAGAGGCCCATACATTTACGGTCATGTTTCACTCTCTGGTTTTATTATGTTGAAGGCCAGTTTATAAATTTCCAATGGTATTGCAGATGTGTCACAGGCATGGGGTAATGCATCGTGATCTCAAACCTGAGAACTTTCTTTTTGGTAACAAGAAAGAAACAGCTCCGCTGAAGGCTATTGACTTTGGGTTGTCTGTTTTCTTTAAACCTGGTAATTGAATTAGAAATGGAACACAGTGCATTTTAGCCTTTATCATGCTAAGGAAGATATCACATTTTAGTTTCTTTAACAGGGGAACGCTTTAATGAGATAGTAGGAAGTCCTTATTACATGGCTCCTGAGGTCCTAAAGCGCAATTATGGCCCAGAGGTCGATATCTGGAGTGCTGGAGTTATACTTTACATTCTTCTTTGTGGTGTTCCACCTTTCTGGGCAGGTCTGCTTATTTTATTGCTTCATTCTTTAGGTACATGGAACAAACCTCCATGCAGAGATTTTCATGTGCAACTTTTAGACGCTGATGATTGATTAACTAAAGTTGTGAAATAAATCGTTGAAATCGTAGATGACTGCCTCTGCTTTTACCAATAGATCAAAGTTGTTTGCGCTCTTGTTCAATTATTTTGGCTTCCCTTGATGGTTCTTATGGTTGGATTGTTGCTAAATAACTTGGATAAATATGTTGATGGTATTCTCGATACTTCCCTTAAGTTCCTGTCTAATATTTGCAGAGACTGAACAAGGTGTAGCCCAAGCGATTATTCGTTCTGTGATTGATTTTAAAAGGGATCCATGGCCTAAAGTTTCTGATAATGCAAAGGATCTTGTAAAGAAAATGCTTGATCCAGATCCATGTCGACGGCTCACTGCTCATCAAGTTCTTGGTAATGTTTGTGGAATATTCAGATACTGTTCTTCATTATGTCGTATTCGTACACTCTCTCTGATAAGTATCTTTTTCGGGGGCTTTGGCTCTGGTGGTGCAGAGCATCCCTGGTTACAAAATATAAAGAAAGCACCAAACGTCTCATTAGGTGAGAGTGTAAAAGCAAGACTCAAGCAGTTTTCAGTGATGAACAAGCTCAAGAGAAAAGCTCTGACGGTAAGCAAGGGCTTAGTCTTCAATCATATTTGTATGCTCAGAATTCTTCACTGTCCAACAAAGATAAATTTATATGCTTTTCTTTGAAGGCCAAAATGAACAAGAGAAGATTGTTCCTAACTATTTGCTGTACTGCCTTGTGCTATTTAATAAAACTCAATCCTCATCATGAAAAAATGAGAGATGATTCTCAGATTTTGACCAAGTTTCATTTCTATCATCTTCTTGATATATGTACTTTCTTGTATTCCAAGTACAGGTTATAGCTGACTTTTTGTCTGCGGAGGAAGTCGCTGGAATGAAGGATGCATTTGAAATGATGGATACCGGAAAAAAGGGCAAGATAACCCTTGGAGAACTTAAAAGTGGCTTGCAGAAGCTTGGCCATCAGATTCCAGATGCTGATCTTCAGATTCTCTTGGACGCAGTAAGCATTTTCATGCGCTGCTTCTTTGCTCAATTTGATTTCTTATAGTACTACCAGGGGTAACAAAATATGAAAGTTAGGTGCTAATATTACTGGCCTACAGCACTGTTGGACTCTGAACTTTTCTGCCTTTAAGAGACGGCAGGTTCATGAGATGATATGACCATCTCTTACATAGAACTCTTAATTACATAGATAGAAATTCTTTTAAATGACCTAAAACTTCTCGGGATCCATGTGATCTTAGTAGAGAAAATACACAACAACAACAACAACAACATATCCAGTGGAATCTCACGAGTGTGGTCTGGGAAGGGTAAAATGTACGCAGACCTTACCACTACTTCATAGAGGTAGAGAGGTTGTTTCCTGGGAACCCTCATCTCAAAAACCCATAAGTAGAATAAACTAGATATGAAAAAAAAGGAAAGGAAAGAAAAGGAAACAGAAAGGACGACTAACAACAAAAAAAGCACATGATAGTGTGTAAATACGATAACCTCAACATATATTTGACGGATAAAGACAACACAAGATATAAAACACGACTAATCCTACTACCCTACTATACCCCAAGGCCACACATCCACCTAACCTTACCAACCTATTAGCCTGCTACTCGATAGAAGGAAATAGGATTCATGTAGGTGATACCAACTATTTGGTTTAAGGCTAGATAGTTAGTGGTACATTAATGTCCAATGTTTACCAGGAGTCTTCCAGTTTGGTTAGAGATTTGTACGTCAATGCTAGGATAACCATGAGATTTAGAGAATTTTACGAAATCAACAGAGAGGAATTGATCTAGAATACTGACAGACCTTAGGTGCCTGTTATTTTCCCTTACAAAAAATATTTTTCTTTGATCCTTTTGGGTCTTTGACCTGAAGAAGGGTGCTTATCTTTTTTATTAGTTTATTTTCCTTAACTTTTGTTTTATTATGTTTTTATTTTTCTATATTGGTTTTACAGGCCGACGTTGATGGAGATGGAAGTTTAAATTATGCCGAGTTTGCTGCTGTATCTATTCATCTTAGAAAGATGGCCAATGATGAACACCTGCGCAGAGCATTTTCATTTTTTGACAAAAACCAGAGTGGTTACATAGAAATCGAAGAGCTGCGAAGCTCCTTGAGTGATGAAGAAGACATCAACAGTGAGGAAGTTATTAGTGCCATTATAAATGATGTTGATACAAACAAGGTCAGTATGTCCATTTACGTGCATGTACATCATTTAGTAATTTTTTCATTGTTTGGTTCTCAGTACAACAACAACAACATACCCAGTAGAATCCCACAAGTGGGGTCTGGGGAGGGTAGGGTGTACGCAGACCTTACCACTACCTCACAGAGGTTCCTTCTGAACCCTCGTTTTAGTTGAGAGCTCAAAAACTCCACCTAGTTGTCCCTTACTGTATCTCTGAAGCCCATCATAGTATATACGCGCCCACTTTGATGGTGTGCCCGCTTTCTAGCACATATGTATAGGTGACCATCATATATACACGTATACTATGATGGCGTTTGTTCTTCCATCACACATGTATTATCGGTCATCACTCTCTAGTGCTGTGACATTATGTTCTCCCTGTTCGCATCATGATTTACTCCGTTGGAACCTGCTGGTTACATGTCTGGTACAGCCTCAAGTTTAATTAGCTGTTGTTTTCCATCTATCTCGAACAACATGCCTAGAAAAGTACATGGCTTGTGTTCTCATTTGGAGTTTGGGAGCTCAGCGTTGTCTCGTCTTTTGTCAAACATGCAGGATGGTCGGATTAGTTATGAGGAATTTGCTGCGATGATGAAGGCTGGTACGGATTGGAGAAAAGCATCAAGACAGTATTCTCGTGAACGTTTTAACAGTCTCAGCTTAAAGTTGATGAGGGAGGGTTCATTACAAGTTGAAAACAAACTGTAGAATCATCAAATACAGAAGAAAGAAATGTTAGTAGAGGAAAAAATGTATATTTTTTCATATAAATACATATACATCCCTTTTTTTCCTTATAATCATTGAGCATGAAAGTCTGGTTTCCTCTCTTTCTGTTTTTTATTCTTCTCATCATAGGCATTTCCTGGCATTTATGTGTAATCCAAAAAACTAGGTTTCTTTTACTTGTAAATATATGGAATCAGAGATCATATAAAAAAGGTTATAAACATTTTTCTCTTCAGAACCTATTCAAGGGGTTCATTGAGATGCACCTATATCGAGTTGAAGTGTCTAGATGATCGTCTGATAAGTTGAAACATTCATCTGACAATGAAAGACAAGTTTCAGTGTCTATTTATGTACTCTGTCTTTTCTTAAAGTTATTAAGAAATGCTCACATCGTACCTATTCGATGTTTAGTACCTTTATTGGTTGTGCGATTAATTTGGATGGATCATTGACATTGTTGCCCCTATTATGTGTTGGCCTTAAATTTTTGTCCCTCCAGGCAAATAATTTTTTCAAGAGGCCTAAAGTCTATATTTTTATATTATAATATCTTACAAGTTATGTCCCTGGTCATTCAAATGCTTATGCTCCACTAGGCAATAAGTTTGATTGATAAGGAGAAAATCAAAGAACGGTCCATTTCAAGGGTAAAAATTAAAGATCGAACTTATTTGAAGGATAAAATCTAATTTTTTTGATATGAATTTATTTTGCGTTAAGGGAAGGTACTTCAGCTCAAACTCAATATCGCTGATTAAGGACAGAAGAGTTTGTTTCTTTGGTAGATTTAATAATCATTAAAAGATAGGAAAGATGAATTAAGTCAACTTCTCATTAATTCTATTTCTTCTATATTTCATTATGGAATTAATACCTATAATTGATTCTATGAATTCTTTGTCATTTATTTGTTTTTATTTGTAACTACCCACTCCACCAACTTGGTTGACAGATGGAAAGAGTTGTTTCCTTCCAACTCAAACATACTTATTTGTTTCTCTATTATTGGCTCTCCTTGACTTTTAATTATCGATAGACTATTATACGTGTGACGTTCATGACAGAGGACAGGTCAAAAAAAATATTCGACAAACTTTAATTTGACAAATTTTAAAAGAATATATGAGCAATAACATGTAGAGTGGAAGAATTATTTGTAAAGTTTATTTTATATACATCGACAATATTAAAAGATTTTTCACATAATTTAGTAAATTAATGTAGATGATTATTCATACAAGTAGAATTAGTAATATGAAATAATATATGTTACCTTGATATAACAAGTTAAAATATATTGATAATATTTTTATATCATCTAGCAATTCCAATATTTACAATCATCATCATCATCCACCCATCAAAGATACCCTAACAAATTGATATCTGTCAGGACGAGAATGTGAGTTCTTTCTTATTGTTAGTCTCCTATCCTTGCTCTTTTATGGACATCACTATGGTTATAATGATATATGTTGTTTGAACTCTTTCAAAATATTATTGTACATTGCTAAATTTTCGAAAATGCATTGCTTTTGCAGAATTCACGAAATACACACTCATCGTCATTTTAGAAGAGTAGATTTGAGTAATATTGAAAATGATAATATATCAATAATTCAAACTTCTGAAAAGAGCTAGAAGAGAAGAAAATGACACAAAATAGCTTTACATTCTTTTGTTTGTTTAGGATAGAAAACAAAAAGAACATGAAGATTCTCTTATCATGAAAGCATTGCAATATCCATTACATATAGTCATTCAACTAATAATTATTAACTCAGAAAGTCGTCTTTCTTCTCAATTTTAAACATCTACAACCAATAAAATGACTTTCTGATATAATAACTACTACTAGTCGAGTGATCATCTGATAAATCAGCTCGAAATACCTCAATTCTACACTCAACTTCCTAACCAAAACCAAAAAAAGACTTGCAAAATCATGCATTCAATTTCTCTTCTTTCCAACATCTATTTACCTTCTGAATAAATTCTTCAACTCTTCTTGTTAGCTCATCTTCTTCTTCTTCTTCTTCCTCACCACCCCTCATCTCGTCGTCGTTGTGGTTGTCATTGTCCCTTGAAGCCAAATTTATATTGGTGGTAGCTTCAATTGTATGTGTTAAACCATTGTTCTTGTCCAAAATAGAACAATTATTTTTCACACAAGTCTTGGAAAGTGGAACAAGTTTGTTGTCACTATTTTTTGAGCTACTATTATTGACTAGTAGGATGACAATGATCAAGTTGCAAAAAATGAAAGCAACAAAAGAGTTGATGGAGTTTGTTTGATTGAACAACTCAAATGTTGAACTCAACATGGTTGTAGATACACAAAAATAGGAAATAAGTCATGAATCATAATTGTGATGGATAAGGCCTCTATTTAAAGGCATTTATATTGATTATAATTGTGTAGTCGGACTTTTTTCTTGATCCAGCACATAGCGAAAGTGTTAGTGCATCAGACTGACTTTTTTTAATGACTTTTAAAAAGTCATCTTCCAACTAAGCTTCTTGAGCACATTTTGAGGATTTTGATGATGAGGTGTGGTGTGAAAGCTAAGGTTTTGGCTTTTTTTTTTAATTGGAGTGGTTAAGTCATGTACATGAAGAAATGATAAAAATGATTTTTTTAATTTTTTTTTAGAGTAGGTCCAAAATAGTTTCTTAAATATGCATGGAATAATTTTGATTCTTTAATAATTAATATTTTTAATTTTCATCAAATATTATTAAATTATAATTGTGAGACTTTATGGACAGGAACAACAACAACAACAACATACCCAGTGGAATCCCACAAGTGGGGTCTGGGGAGGGTAGGATGTACGCAGACCTTACCACTACCTAAGTAGAGAGGCTGTTTCCCGGGTTTATGGACAGGAACGAATCTAGAAAATATTTGAATGCGTTTGATAGGATTGAAAATATTTTTTAAAAAAAAATAAGTTGATTTATTTGGTTATTGATATAAAAAAATATTATTCTAAAATATTTATAAAATTTATGTAAAACATTACGTGGGTTGGAGTCAGAGGCGAAGGTAGTGTAAAGAGTTTTTGAAACTTCTAATATTTTTATTTATTTATTTTAGACTCCGGTGCAATTTTTGAGTGTAATTTTTGTTATATTTAATATATTTTTAGTGTGAAGTGCACCGTTTCGCACTCTTTTGTTCATATTATACTTTTTAAAAGTCAATTCGATTAACTTTCAAAGTTAAATTAGATTATATTAATTTGATATTTTGATATAAAAAGGTTTCATAAATTACAGAAAAATTGTTATAAGTTATAATTTTTTAGATCAATATAATGAAAAAATATATCTTAAAATGTTAGTTAAAATTGATATGGTTTGATTCTCAAAAAGAAAACTAGATTTTAATTGGATTTTATAGGTTTTTTCGATTATAACATTATGTTAAATCTAACAGATAAAGTTTGATAAATATTAAACGAAACACTAAAATTGACAATTTTAACAAATTTAATGAACCAAAATTAAAAATTGACATTAATATCTTTCATCATAACTGATATCATAAAATTCTTTTTTTTAGTCCATCCTTTTTTGTATTAATGTACATTGGTGGATTTATGATTTTAAGTGAGTGAATATGTAGTTTATCGTGATTTAATTTATGATGTGTTTTATTTGTTTTGAGTTTAGCATGAATTTGTCTTTTTGATTATATCATATTCAATTCCAAAAGTTTAGATACTATATTGCTACGTGAATTTGAGACATGTCTTATAAAAATCTTCACTTACTTTATCATTTCAGTATGAAATTTGTCTCTAGTGTTGTATGCACCTCGTCAATTTTAAGAAGTTTATCCGTCTAGAAATCTGTCAATCTTAATTGAACTGTTCTTATTAATCCGTCCTTTGTTAATGGTGTTACATCATTAACTTACCAAACTTAATAAAGAAAGAAATTTAAAATGAGCATTGATTAAAGCCTGTTTGGCTTAACTTAAAAGTTGGTCAAACCTGTTTTTAAGTTTTTTTTTTAACTAATAAAAGTATTTGACAATTTTCAAAACAACTTTAAAAAAAGTTAAAATATACTTAAAATAAGTTAAAAGTTAAAAGCAACACCCCCTAACTTTTTATTTTCTAACTTAAAAATTGTTATAGTTTGACCAAAAAAATTACTTTTTTACCCTAAATATTTTTCATATTTCCAAAAATATCCCTTCTTATTATTTCAATTCAACATATTTTATCACAATTAATATTTTTTGGCTGATAGAGGGATCGACATGCTATGGTGTCCCGGGGCTGTCTCGCGAAGATCTTCGATCCGAACTTTCCTTATTTGATCTCTCGCCTGATCATTGACAATAAAAAAAATTGTTACGTTTCCACCTCAAAGTGAAATATAGTATTTAATTTCCGTCAGGAGAAGGAGGAGGAGTAGGAGCTAGCTTTAGTGATTCAGTCGATACAGAGGTGCGCTTGAAGTGGGGGTGTGCGCTGATCAGTGATTCACCGGCCACTAGATCCAGGAATCCCACCCTATTCTCAAACCTGGTGGCTCGGTTGATTGGCACCCCTGTAGGCTCATCTTGCATACAAATTCTGGGGGTCCCAAGTCCTGCATCCACCAAGAACATTTCTTCTCTGAAGTAGTTAGAAACTCTTTCTCTGCTTTGAATAGAAAAAATCGGTCGAGCACTCTCTTTTCTTTGTCCAATTCCGTCTTACCAAACAAGACTGACTTCTGACCAACCCGCAAAGGGTTGTGAGGCTGGACCAGGTACGAGGAATGCTAAGTCCTCGCCACCCAGATCCTCACGCCAGACAGGCTTCATGTTCCGTCTTTTAATCTCTTGTCTGTGAGCTCCTCTCCTTACAGTCAAGCGGCTTTCACTCCTTAACAAAAAAAGCCTGAACTCCAGTGTAACTTTCGTCTCTATACCTATACAAGGGGCTGGTCTCGATCTCGCTTGGTGGTACCCCTCTCGATGATTGTTGACTCAACATTGATTTCGCAACCCAACACTCTTCTCGCCGCGCTCTCTCTTCACAAAGTTTGGGTTCTCTTCCTCCACTGCCATTAATATAAGTTTCACTATTTCTGTTATTTTTTCATTGATTTTTACTGAAAAATTGTTACTAGTCCAACTTTTCTTCTTGTTTAAAGAATTATTTTATAATGTTAACAGCTTGAAGGGTATTTCAAATATTTTTAATTAAAAACCTGCTTAACAACACTTATGTGTCAAACACATCAACAACTTTTTTCGGCTACAACACTTTTATCCAAACACATAGTTGCTTATTTTTTAAATAAATTTCAGCACTTTAAAAAGTAATTCTAAAATACTTTTTAAAAGCTATTTTTTTCCAACTAAGCCAATCGAGCTCTAAGTCAGTTAAGAGGTATACCTTCCACAAAAGGTCCATTCTTTAATGATATATGACATGGCAAAGAAAAAAAAGAGTTAATGATAAATTGATAACTAATTATATCCATCATTAGTACTTTCTTCGTTTACTTTTATTTGTCAGTATTTTATTTATCGATGTCAAACTATATGAACTTTGCTTGACATTTTAAGATGTATTTTTTTTGTCATATTAATATGAGAAGAATTGCAACTTCAAATATTTTTCGTATAGTTTTCAATTATCTAAATTTTAGGTTTCAAATATTAAATTTAGCTACTTCAATTTAGCTTTGAAATTTTGTTAAGTTGACCTCGAAAAGCAAAACAGTGACAAGTAAAAGCGAACAGAAAGTACAAAAGTAAAAAAAAAAAAAAAAAGAGAAATCTCTAAATTTTTAAAATAAAATTTACAACTATACATAAAAAAAATAATAGAAATTATAATAATAAAGAAAAACTTATTTGTTTTTTTTTTAAATTTGAACGATGACACATAAATTGAAATGGAAAGACGAGTAATAAAGTGTTGCTCACAAAATTGTCACTCATAAATATATAACAACTATATTTTTCTTCAAATACAAATTATCAATCATACCGTTAATTGACTTTGATAATATATTCCCAATTTTTCTGCCCTCCAACCCTTATTGACCTTCTCAATAAAATCTTCAATCTTTTTCCTCAATTCATTGTCTTCTTTCTCATCACTTTTCTCAAAATTGTAGTTGTTTGTTTCCTCTCTTGCTTTTGCTAAGTTCATTTTTGTGTCTATTGTAATATTAGCATTCGCCTCTTCTGCATTTTCACACTTATAACTCATGTCTTCATTTAGAGATTGTTTATAATTACCAGACTCGTGATGTTGAAAACGATCAACATCATGGTATGCTTCACTTTTTTTGTTTTGATTTACCTCCCCGAGTACTTCTATTTCTTCTAATATGGCACGTGTATCCGTTTTTCTACCAACTGTATCATTAATACTCACCGTTTCTACATTTTCAAATTTGAAACTCGTCTCTTGATGATGAGACTGTTTTGAATAAACAGACTCATAATATTGAACACAAACAGCATTGTCATACACTATTTTTTTATTGTCTTGATTTATATCTCGGATTGCTTCTATGGTTGATATGTCACTCGATATCGAAAATGTTTGCATTTGTTGTGATGTGACACATGTATCCATTTTTCCAACATGATAATCAATATCATTCATACCTTTGTGAAATTGTTTAGCCTTGGAATTGCCTTGTCCTTTTCTCTTGAACATGTCATGATCAAGAATATTGGTGGTGTTATCTTGTGAACTAGATTGGAAGCCACTAAGTAGGAGAATGGCTATGATAAAATTGCACAAACAAAATATAATATGAGAGTTGGAAGAAGCCATAAAGATCAACTCAAATGTGGAACTCAACATAGTTGAAAATTTTGAAAAAAAGACTTGATACTATGATTCGAATCTTGAAAATAG
>DF359650.1:30059-55069 GCA_000787875.1 Solanum virginianum
AATCGATATGAGATAGTGTAATAGATGTCAGAAAACATAGCTTTGAGGAGGAAATGCTGCATTGTGATAAAAACCTCCCCTAGTGACATCATGCATTGGGAGCAGAAAAGAAAATGAGATATTTGAACAAAATTATAGGTACTTCTTGGGAAATCATAGATCTAGATTAGTAGGACTGAGTGGAAAAGAATAAATCTAATTTATGAAGATCAGCTCTGATCTAGTTAACAATTTTAAAAAATTACCGAACACATACCTAGAGGCTAGGGCGTCTCAATCTAGATAAGTTGATTTAGAGAAGCTCCTACTTTATACATAATCTATAAACTCTTCTTCCTGTCCATAATAAATTCATGCTACCAGTTACTGCTAGTTTGGCAAATTTATATTGTGTTCCTTTTTCTGCGTATGGGTTTTTGAGACGAGGGTTCCCAGGAAACAACCTCTCTACTTCTATGAGGTAGTGGTAAGGTCTGCGTACATTCTACCCTCCCCAGACCCCACTTGTGGGATTTCACTGGGTATGTTGTTGTTGTTATATTGTGTTCCTTTCAACGGAAATGAGCAAAAAAAGGTATCACATTGAGTGCACTCAAATAAGATTTGAATCAATTCAGGAGTAAAAAGAAAAAGTAGTTGAAGAGATCAAAGCTAGTCTAATCTACTCTAAACTTGAAGTTTTCCAAAAAGAACCTAAAAACCCTTTGAAGCCTAAATTCCATTCAAGACTTCCCCTTTAACAAGTAGATCACCAATTTAATTCATCTTTTTTGTAAAGGATAATTGTAACTAGCAACATAATCTCATATCCTGCCTACAGGAACCATAAGTACCCTCATTGAAGAGGAGAAGAGGAAAAAGAATGGCATAAACAATTCATGCAGAAACTTACTTTTGTTTTTCCTCATTTCCTGCAGCAGTACAAAATTGTTCATGCCTCTGAAGCACAAAACAAAGTCCAGTGCATCAGAAAAGGTGTAAATATGATGTTACAAAGCAAAACCATTTCCTCACAGTGTTAAAAAAATAGAGAAAGTGCTAATAAATGATTCCTAGAACAGTAGTAACTACTACATTTATCTAGCAAAGCTACTGACCAGGACCTGTGTAAAAGGATATTGCAACACGTGTGTTGATGTCCTGGGAAAACAAGCTAACGGAGCTGCAATTCATCAATAAAGAAAAATTAATTCAGAACAATACATGAATATGACTCCCATCAACTATAATATAGCAGTACACTGATTAATTGTAGAATTAAGGCTTTGATGAATGAAGATACCAGACAGCGTATGTAGAAATACAGAGTGAAAACTGTGTAGAAATTGAATCCCAAAAAAAGGGGGTAGAAATTGGATATTTGGGTGAACTTGGACCTTTCTTCAGATTACACGATTGCCTGTGCAAAAGAGTCTTTCCATGCATCAAAAGAGGCAATAAATAAAACATTTTTCCATTTTTTGCATCATTCTCACTGCTTTGGAATAATGTCCTCTTTCTTTTAACCATACGATCCTAATGGGAAGACTGGTGTGATGTACTTCTCCATTAATCTGTTTCTTTTGGTAAAGTAAATAATTTTATTTTCAGGGAAAAATCCTCCATATTCAGAAGTATACCAAAAAGTACAGAATCAACAAAATACTATGATTCTCCAACCCAATCTTCTATACACTTAACCTCATTGGGGCACAAAAGAGAAACTAGAAAAGAGAGGTTATACCTCAAAAGTACATAATCAATCTATATTACCCTCAAACGCTCTCCTATTGTTTTCTTCCACTGGCACATGAGTGATTGGGAAACGTCCCAAGCTCTCCGATTTGTCCATTATCGTTGTAATTCTCCATTATTGAGGTCAATAAAGATTTCAATAGTGAAGAGACCAATTCCTCTACATAGCAGTTTTTTCATTGAGAAGCAGGGTCAATAAAATTAGCATATGATAGTCCATATGTAATTAAATCAAACTTCTATTCTTCATATGCATTTTAGGGATGAACGATGGCAACCTGAGGCAAGAAAGCTACCTTAACCCCACTTGTTCCATAAATAGTATCAGACAAAAATGTTTGGGACAAAATTTCTTTAAAGAGGAGAGCTGTAACACCCCAGTTTCCATACTCTGTCATGTCCATCATAATAAGCATTTAAATATGTAAAATAACTAGTGAAAACATGGATAAATTTTGCACTTGAAATCCAAATGTTTGTGTTATTTGAAAACCGTTGTACTAATAGAGGATAAATCTCTATAATCCTTGCCTATTGATTACAAAGTTCATTAGATTCTTCAGGAATATTATGATGCAAATTACCTTGAGTTATAACAACCCGATTTCCAGCCTTTCACGTTTAGGACACCATTTCTCCCAATTTACCTTTTTATTCTTCGTTTCTTTATTTCCCTTATTGAAGTTCCCAATAGCATAACAGCTAGCACTCTCTGTTTCGTACAAAACCAAGTTTGTTACATAAATTCCTTTTATCACCTAATCTAATAATTTAGGCTTTGGTTTGCAAGAATCAAATAGATTGAAGAGTATTTGGAAGCCCTACATTTGATTAAAGGAGAGATTCCTTTTCCTCTCTTTTATTCATCATCAATTTGAGTTTCTTAAGGCATTCTAGAAGACTAAGCAAGGTTGGAAGGAGACTCTTGATGATTTGAGCAAATATATAGGAAGATCAAATAACTTGTGTGATACATACATTGTCTTTTCAATGGGTTTGTAAGCTTTCCTAACTTATTCATTCCCTCCAATCCTTTGTCCTTCATACATAAACTTCATAGGAATACAAACAAACCCAAAAAACAAAAAAAGCCACAAATTTTGAGTTCATTATGCAGCGTGTAATAAGGCTTTCATCTGTAAATACTTGCCAGCAGTTGCAGCTTTTCTACTCAAGCAATGGGATATCACTGATCAAGTTACCTGCCGTCTGTGTGGAACTGAAGATGAGTCAGTGAACCATTTGTTTTTCAAGTGCACCTTTTCTGCTGCAGTTTGGGAAAAGCTCTTATCTTGGCAAGGTTTTCAAGGAATTAAATGGATTGGGCAAGTGAGGTTGCATGGATGGTGGTAGCAGACAGTGTATTTCATTTTGCAATAGAGAAACAACAGGGTGTTCCAAGGCAAAACAAAGGTCTCCTGATGCTTATCATTCAAGATGTTATGGAGAAGGGATGTATGCAACCAAAACTTGCAGGAAGAATGAGGCATTTGGATTTCTATCCTACATGTTTGCACTTCTATTTTTGTAATTGTAATGTCCGAGCCAGCTTACACGCCCCTCCACTAATTCCACAAAATACTTATCACCTCCCACCAATAACAAATACCTATTCACCAAGGCTAGAGAAAATGGGAAAGAATCACCTAAAATTTTTGAACTTGAGACCCATGGTTCTCAACTCACTTACTTAACCACTAGGCCACATCCATGCGGTATTTTGCACTTTCTAGTGATACTTTAGCAGCTTTATTCCATTTGTTTCTATAGCTGATTATGGACCTTGAGACTTTGCTCAATTGCCAGTTCCTTTCCATTTTTTGAGCTTTGTACAATTCTTTACTTTGGGTTAATAAAGCCTTTATTACCCCCAAAAAATAACATTTGACAGCAATTCTGCTGCTCTCTAAGACAATACATCATCATCAATCAAAAAGAAAGGAAAAAAATCATTCATTTACTGAAATTAACAAGTAATTGCAGATACATATAAGGCAAACAAAACGAAACGTACCACTGATAGAATTCAAATGAAACAAATTCCTAACTCGATTCGAGTTCACCGTGCAATAACTCCTACGAATCAATTTCAGCAATAACCCATCTGTCTGTAATTTCAATCATAAATTCTTCTAATTCAATTTTTGCGTATAAAAGAAATCACAATTTATGCAAAATGCACTTGCAGAACAACTTACAGAAGCTGAACCATGGCCAAGAATAGAGCTTCTGGTGAGCCAGTGGGCAAGTCGGAGATTGTGGAAGCCCGCCATTTGAAGTCGCTGGTCGCCGGAGAGATAATGGGTTGAATATTATAGTTTCCGCAAAAACCCACCTAAAACCCCTGGACTACTTGTAACAAAAATATACGTCTTTTAAAATTTTATGACAAACAATTATTTTTTATTACAAATGGTTGTTTCTCGTTGTATTATTTTTATTTTGATTATTATTTAGATTTTATTCTATTATATGATTTAAATTTATCATTATGTAATAACGTAAAAATTTATTTTATCTAACCATTGATTTAGTGTGATCACATCATTGCCTTGATTTTTTTCTTTTCATTTTGTCTTTTCTTATTATTGAATGATTTTACTTTATCATTTATACTATCAATTTATAGAAATCCTTTCTCACCACCAAAGGATATGGTACCAGCGATGGAGTTACTCATCCCTTATTCAGAGGTCTCAAATTCGAACCTTGCAAAATGGAATAATTTTTGGTAGTAAGTGATTGTCCTCAAATGGGGTCCTACGCGAAATGAATTTGGATATAATCGGGCTCTAATATAGACATCGAATAGTGAGTAGGAAAGCCAAAAACAATTTCCATATCCTACAATTTTTTTGTAGAGTACATTTAAATTACAATCATACAATCGATCTGGATCTTTTATTCATTAAAATAATAAAATACATAAATATGATACGTAATAAAGCAAAAAGTGACTATTTGTAAAATTTACCCCACAAGTTTCCGGGTTTGACAAAATTTAGTCCCAATAGCAACAAACCAGCTTTGTTCCCGGTAGTACTTTTTTTATATATCTACTGTGTGTCTGTGTGAGAGAGAAAGTACGGAGATGAAGAAACCCGGCGGAGCAGAGAAGAAGAAGGTGAGACGATCTTCCGGTGTCGCATCCAACGGTTCAAATAGTACTTCTTCTAGGGTAACGTTCAGCAGCAAAAAAATATCGTACTTCTATGAAAATTCTGTTCAATTTCGTCTGATTTTGATTCTGTGAAAGTGATTTTATTCAATTTGGAATTTCTCGTGTTTTCTGGAAGGATCTGTGTGTGTTTTTGTATGCTTTGATTTTTATTGTTGAGATTCAGTTTAGTTTTTAATTTTTTTTGGTGAAATGTTGTGCCCTATTTTTGAGGTTTTTGATTAGGAGGTTGTGGTTTGTAGAAATGTGAGGGGATATTTGATAAGTATGCTAATGATTTGGTTAATGTCGGCAGGCGATTGAGTTTTTTCTTGGTAATTGTGCTAACTATTTAATGATAGTTTCTGAATTTGCTAAGTTTGTGCTATAGGATGAAAAAAAGACTCCAGTTGTAGGTGATACTTGTTTTCTGGAGGAGATATATTTGGTAATTTTGAGCTTGGGTTTATCGGAAACAACATTTCTATCTTCCAAGTTAGGCAGGGTAAGCTTCATGTGCACAGTACCGTCCCCATAATCCATTTGTGGGACTACACTGAATATGTTGCTGTTTTTGTTGTTTATCTATTTGGTAATTTTAAATTAATCCTCGATATGAAGTAAGAGTTCTTGAAATGAAGTAACTAAGGCAAGAACTTTAGTTTACCTTATTGTTGTTGTTGTTGTTGTTGTTCTCCTTACTTTTTTGGTCTTGAGTGGTTCAGATTTTTCATTTTGCTTAAATATTCACCTAGGCCATAGGGAGTCTTCCTATTATACAATACAAAATCTGCTCACGCGCGGACATTTTCCTTTTTTAAGACGGTAGTGTCCAATTCAGTTTGTGCTCATGTAATGAAATCCTCGGGCAGCTGCTTCAGCACACTAGTACATTGAGAAAAGCTGTCACTAGGCTGGAGCAGATGAGTTCTCACAGATGCAAATTGAAAGACATGGAATAAAAAGAAGTGCAAATCAACCAGTCATTACTAATAACTTGATGCTAGATACTCATCCATTAATCACCAAAAAATGAATTGAGACAAATGTAACGTTCCACATGATGAAGTGATTATGTCTGAGTTTGATTCATAATCTATTTTCCAGAATTGTGTTTCTCTCAATGGAACTATTAACTTTTTTTCTTTTTTTTTGCGCTTAAATATTCACTCCTCTATATTATTGTATTTTAGGATGTTCTTTGGAGAAAGTGTGAAAGGTAAAGTCGTCAAAATGGGCTTGGCCTTGAGACCAGCCCAACCCAGATCCGCTATTCTGATCAGGTTGGGTTAAGATTTACTAAGCTCTTTTAAAACTGAGGTTCATAAGCCCAGCTTCAATTAGCCGGCCCATGGGCAAACAGGCTATTTAATTTAAATTAAATATTGTGAAAAAAAGAAGTAAAAACTAGGAATAGTGATCGTCAATTTCAAAAAAAAAAAAACTAGGAATAGTGATTACCGGATAAATCTTAGTGACTTACAGAATACTTTACTCATTTAGCATTAAATCTCTCATAAGAAAATAAGTAATCACCAAGTATAAAAGTTTCGTCCATAATAAAAATATTAAAAAACTTGTTGCTGCTCAAAATTGATTGAACTATACCCAAATTGAAAGGGGTAATATATTTAAAGTGAATTTAAGTATTATTAATTTTTGAAATGAAGTTATTTGATGATGTTTAACTAATGAAATTTGCATATAATGCAAATGGAGATAAAGATGTTAACTAAGACAAGTCATCAAAAAAGATTCAAACATGCTTCATGATGTTTGGTGTTAAATATGCTATAAGTTGTCGTAGAATTATGTAGTTAAAAATGTTAACAAATTGACATATTTATACGTTTGAATTTAGATTGGAATCTTTTCTTACTATAAAGTTTTTAGAAAAAATTGAAGGGCTAGCCCGCCCCGCAAGCCTTTTAGGGTTGACCATTTTAATGTCCTTTCAAATAAAGGGTCCACTGTAGCCCGTCAAATTCCTTGGCCCATGAGGCTTGGGCTAGGTTGACTTGTTTTGATAACTTTAGTGAAAGGAAACACAGAAGTAGAGATTGTCTTGAGCTGTTAGACCTTTTAGTCAATTTGAGCATATAAATGGAGGTGCTTAATAATGATCACTCATCCATTATTTGCTTGTTACCGAATAGATGTCTAGTTAAGTTAGCGCTAGCAACTATCTTTGTACGTCTCCTTTGCTTGCTTTGTCCCAAATACATGTCGTCCTTCTTTGAATGTTAATAGCATCTGAATGTCAAAATATAAATATGAAAAAAGTTTTATGTCTAAATTATTTCACCCCCATCATCGCCAATGGAGTTACCCTGGTTTGGGGAGGCACGTGTGAATGTTAATTATCATTCTTTAAAAATTTTCATCGTGATGCCATGAATAGAATTTTATAAGGTGGTTGTAATTAAGGTTTTGTTACCTAATATTAGAGGTTTAACTATAAAGAGGTGGTATTTTCTATAACTTTTTAAAGCTGGGTTTGAAGAAACTCTGAATAGTTTCTGTTGATCAACAATTTTACAAATTTCTAAGATGTAAGGTTTCTAGTTTACAAGCATGATATGCGTTTCTGATAATCTTCTGGCATGCTCCAGTTTTAAGGATTGAGAAAATGAATAGCTTTATTCTCCATTTTGTAATTGGAGTGGAACAATATAATTTATGGGAGAAACTCTAAGCATTGTTGAAACCATTAAAATGACAGCAGAACAAGAAAAGTAAAAGTAAAATTCTATGCTGCTTTGATCCTCCAAAAAATGTTGTCGTACTTGTGTCGGATTCTTCAAAAATGCATTTCTTTTGAAGGATCCAAGCAACATAGGAAAAATGATAGAGTTTAGAAGGAAGAAGCAGAAGGGCTTCTGAGTGATCTCATAGAAATCCTACAGGAATATGTTAGGATGTTTGGGGCTCTGTCTTCTATTGTACAAAGATAGGAGCAAGGTCTACGTACATCCTACCTTCTTCAAACCTTACTTGTGGGACTAGTCGATTACACAAGGTATGTTGTTGTCTCTTATTTCACCGCCCTTCGTTCGTGTGACTTTAATAACACATTCCCTTTCTCAAAAAGGAGAAGAATGGCATCTATTGAACATCTCCTCCCTTTCTTTTTTTAATTCCTGTTGAACATTTCCCTTCCCTCTTTTGTCACTGAAAAAAGGCTCAATTATGCTGTGAAAGATTTGATTTTCAGTTGGAAGAGCGTTAAAAGAACCGGTGTCCTAACGTTTATGAATGAGAATACATTTACTTGATTAAAAAGAACACCTCAATTATTTTTGGCTACTCTGAATGGAGATTTGCAAACTAGGATTAGCAGCTGATGAGAAAAAAAGTAAATGTTCTGAGGCTGAAAAGCTGTACTGAATCAGGTGAACAGTTTTTCTTTCTCATACCAGTTGCTGCTTAGATAGTCTTAGGGGCTGACAGGTAGGAAATCAAGACTATTTAATATAGGAAAGATGAAGAGCTTGAATCTGAGGTAACTGTTTGTTGTATGTTACCCTTTAGTTGATACTTTGTTAGATTCATTGAGATGTTATCAGTTGCTCCCTAACTTTCCAGTTTGTGATTTTATGGTTTTTGTAAATTTTGGTGACGATTTCTTTTGTAAATTGTTTTATCCATTTTTTATTTTCAGAAACAAGGTGTGAAGGACGTCTTCCAGCTGTTTGCCGAGAAAGTAAGAGATCATAAAGGCTTAGAGTCACGTTGGGCTATCCTGCAGGAAGCACGGGTAGAGTATTTCAGGGGAAAAGATTTTGTCGCTTTTTTGAGAAATCATTCAGAACTTAAAGACATACTAGAGTCAGATAAAGGTTTGGAGGCTGAAGATATTGCCAACACATTGCTTAAAAAGAATCTTTTAGTTCGCTGTGATCGTGTGGTGAAAACTGTTCGACCTGGGAAGAAAAAACTATCTTCTTGGCCAGCACATTTAGAGATTTACCATGTGAGTATCTTTCTTGATTCAGTCAATTATTAGGGGTGTTCTTGATTTGGTCAACTATTAGGTATGTTAAAAAGTTCATGAGTTAATGTTAATTTTTTCTTTACTAGTCTGTGATTCTGCTCACGAATGTATATTTGGTCCTATTATATCCATGACCAGTGAGTATGACATAGATGTGGATGCTCTATGCATTTCAAAATACAGTGAAAATTTCCTAAAAATTGTGCATGCTATGTGGGTAAGTGTATCTGTTATTTACACCAACTGAGACCTTATTACGTAGTTTGGTCTTTCCATGGATTTATTGTGCTTTGATCCTAACTTGAACTTACATATGGACTTAGAGGAATGGATGAATGGTAGGGCTACTGAGCTAATTCTTGTGCTATAAGAATCACAAAATATGGATGAATGGTATGGTTTTGAAATATTTATATGCATTTCTGTAACAGTCTTTGTTTGGATCCCTATCCCATGGAAGCTAAATTTCTATGTGATTGGCTGGTCCAAGTGGTACACTTCCTGAGATAGTAACAAATATCATTTATATAAAATAGAAGTTCTTAGCACAAAGATAGTGCTAAGAGAAACAAACCATTGTCACAAGACTTCCAAATGAATAAAACAAACAAAACCAAGTCTTGTGTCAGACTGTCAGTTGCAGTAATCCAATGAGATCAACTAAGGACTTTACATCTTGTACTAAAGCTTCTTTATACCAAAAGTGAACAAAAATGTTCTATTCAGTTTAATATTCTGTTCAGAATTTCCTGAATCTTCAAAACATTTGGAGTTCCTTACACTCCAAATTTTCCACCAAATGCAAGCTGAATCTTTAAGAGTTCTTTGACATCTACAACAACTTCTGCCTATTTTGACTGAATTTTAGTAGTTGTTTTCTTGTGGTAAACCTGAAATTATTCTTTTTCTAGTTTGCTTACTACTTTTGATGTTAAGTTTCTTCAATTTTATCTGCAGGATCAAGTATTTTCTGAAAATGATGCCTTTTTTGCATGGGCATTTGTGAAAAGAAGACCCCTGTGGCAAACACTTCTATCATTTTTCTGGCCGGTGCTAACAGTGGCGATTTGCTTGTTTCCTGTTTATCCCCATTGGACCAAATTGCTGATACTATACACATGTGCCGGTCTCCTCCTCCTCATACTTTGTCTGCTGTTCAGTAAGTATTGTTGCTTGTTACCCTTTCTTTCTCACATTGTTATTCAGTTTTTTTTTTTTTAAAAAAAAAAGAAGATAGTGTTGATGCACTATGATATGGCCACTCTAAAACTTGAAAGCATTGCAGATCATCGCTAAAATATTGTGAAATATGGGGTATTCTTCTTATAATTTAGCAAGTTGATAGGTTTCTTCAATCTTCAAGTACGCTGTTGGCTTCCCACACTTATGAACATCACGATTTTGAACACATATTAGCTAATTTTATTTGTCACAGTTGACTACTAAAGCAGTGATGTCTGGGCTTGCGTGAGATTAGAAACTTTAGGTACAATATGCAATTTTATATATATAAATATAAAGGAAAAGGAATGAAGAATGGAGACTGCAAGTTATTATTCCCCATATGTTTCTAATTTGGAAAATATTTCCCAGATTTTTTTTCTTCCGTTTTCATTTTTCTTTAGGCTTGAAGTAATTATTTTCTACATCGTTTTATGAAGTCAGGCCAAGGTTGCTTATCACTCGATTCAGTGCTATATGTTATCTGTTATTGACATACTAAACCAATAGGATATTTGTTATCCTTTAATCAGCGTTCCTTAACGGTTCTGTTTTCAATTTTAATCTGATAAGAAATGTCTTCTAGGGGCCACAACCAACTTGGTCCTTTATATGTTCCCCTTTCCCTTGTTTCCATTTATTAATATGTACTTTATTTAACAATGTAAACCTCTAAGAGGCAGGACAAAAGAATTTCACACCCTTGTCAGTGAGTTGCGGTGGTGTATGAGACCTCCATGTTCTTCTCTTGATCTATAAGAAGTGGTTAAGCTGGAATGGTGGATGTCATTTTTTCAATAACTAGGATTTTTGAACGCCTGCACACTTTTTTGTTAATTCAGAATACTGTTTACTATCATTAGAACTCTACGATAGTTTCTTTTCGTTATGTGTCTATGGCTGCTCTGGGTGGAAAATGCTAATCATATTCTGTTATCCTTTACTTCTATTCCGTAATTGGCACTCATTGATAAATTTTATTAAAGCATTTCTGCTTGAAGTGGTGTCTAATATCTCCTTCATTTATGCAAAATTTTTCTGTTTTAAAATGGTGACTCTGGGCTATTTCAAATCATGCTCGTCAAGCTTGCCATGTGTATTTTTTGAGTCTGCTATTTGGAGAAAATCACCATGTAAAAGAACAATTTTTTGCTTGCAGTAAGAGCTCTGATCTTTGGTGCTATTTGGGTAATACTTGGGAAGCGTGTGTGGATTTTCCCTAACATTCTTGCCGAGGAAGCAACACTGCAAGATTTGTTCCAAGTTTGGCCTCAGAAGGATGAAGGTGAACGGCCTAAGTGGACAGCAAGGCTTTTCTACGCAGTAGTAGCTGTGGTGGTTATTTTGCTCCTGAGGCATCATGCTCCTGACGAGGCTGCAAGAGCCAGGTTTGCTTTCTTGCACTTAATTCTCTTAAGCCCAAAAGTTCACTTGAAGAATATATAACAAAAACGAATCTGTATATTTTGGGCTTTCATGAAACCAAATCCTTGTGAAGCTAGACGTTGTATCTTCAAAACGACAAACTTCAATAGCAAATAATCTGCAATATATATATATATATATATATATATTGAGAATCAACGTAAGAAAAATCAAGAGCCAGCAATGGTTGGAGTGGTGGTGTCTTCTGATGCGAATATGCTCTTTTATTCTGCAAATACCACTCTCTTTCTATCTCACTCTATTACATGCATTGCGCTGAAAATGAATTCCTTTCCTATCCACTGTTGCAGGTATCAGAAGCGAGTTTCCAACATTATCGATGATGTACTCGAGTGGTCTCCTAGACAGGCTCTTTCAGGGATGATGGAAACCGTGGTCAATATAACCGACTCAAACGACAATGCAACTGATGACACCAAACCTGGCAGTGAAAAAGTTGCATTCACAGATGATCTCGACAAAGAAACCGTTCCCAAAGAAGAGAGTGAGGATGTTACTGGAAACTTAGAAGATAGTGATCATCAGCAACGTGACTTGTAATTTATATAAATGTTGAAACATATGATTCAAGATTTTTTCTTTTCTTTTGTATCAACTTGTTTTATGCTTTTTGTGTTAATTTAAGTATATTGCAGAAATCTATTTTGGGGCAACTCAAGTGCCACTGCAGAATTTGAGCACCAAGGGTGAGTTCCCTACGTAATATTTTGAAGCTTGGTTTCAAGACTTCAAATCTACAATTGATAGAAAAGAAATTCACAGTTTATGTCAAGTTAACCATAAAAAATAAAGTTAGTCATCATCACAAAAATCCTCCTTTGTGTTTGTCTTTATTTATTTATTTACACATCTCGTAAGTTACAACATGTATATTTTGTTTAAATAAACTTTTGTAGCATACAAAGTATAATTTTTATTTCCAAAATTTAAAAATAAAGTTACCAAATACATGTAGAATGAAATAATTTCAAATATATATAATAAATTATTTAATTTACAATAAATGTAGTTATATTTTATTTACATAAAAAATTAACTCAAAATCACAGAAAATATACATGACTATCCAATAAACTTTGTCAAAAATCATAAAAAGTATACATTGATTATACAATATAAATTACTCATATATGAACTATACGCTAAATTTATATTACGATACATTCAAAAATTGAATATACCTTGATCAGAAATATACACTGTCTATACAACAAATTACTATTCTTTTGATAATTATTTTGACCAAACAATGATGTACCTTTTGACGAATTATATGATATAAGTAATATGATAGAATTATACTTATTATAAATTAATTAATTTATTATATATATTTAAAATTATTCCACTTAATTTTGGCCGGAGGCTTCTGATTTTGGCGTCTCTTCCTTCCTGCGATCTTCTGAGCTCCATTGTTATCAGTGTAAGAATGGAAAATGTGCTGATTGGTTCAATTGCTTACTGTGTTTGATTGCCATTTGCAACTGTTCTCCTCTTTCAAGAAACTTAACTATGTTTGCTACTCATGGATTCTCCAAAAAGCTTCACCCGTTTCTGGGTTTTCCTTTAAAGAGCTGTTCTTGGTTTAGTAGCACTACAATCAGCCATGTACGACAAGTTAATCGACTTCCGAGAAAGTCTGTTCAGAAGCAAGACATAGAAGATATCCCTAAAGTTTTCATGAGGAACACAATTACAAAAATATCACATATACTTCGGTTTTCAACTTGGGATTCTGCTCAGGAGCAGTTGACGGAACTTCCCATAAAATGGGATTCCTACACAGTCAATCAAGTTCTCAAAACCCATCCTCCAATGGAGAAATCCTGGTTGTTTTTCAGTTGGGCGTCTAAATTGAAAGGGTTTAAGCATGACCAGTTTACCTACACAACTATGTTGGATATATTTGGGGAAGCTGGGAGGATTTCATCCATGAATTATATCTTTCAGCAGATGCAGGAGAAAGGAATTAAGATAGATGCAGTGACATATACATCCCTTCTTCACTGGGTTTCTCATCATGGGGACATTGATGAGGCTGTTAAATTGTGGAAGGATATGAAAGATAAAGGTTGTGTTCCTAATGTTGCTTGCTATACTGCGTATATGAAAGCTTTGTTCGATCATAATCGAGTTAAGGAAGGAGCCAAGATATACAAGGAGATGATTCAATCTGGTTGTTCTCCTAACTGCCACACATACACTGTCCTGATGGAGCATCTTGCTAGTTCTGGTGAGAGTGATTGGCTTGTTCCTTTTTATTATAGTTGAAGTAGCTCAAGTAGTGTACTTAAGGAAGAGCTAGCTCAATTTTTCCTTCTTACATCCAGAATGCTTATACTAGTTAATGAAGTTACATGGATCACTTTTTGGAAAGACGATAATTTTTTTAAAAATGTTCATCAAACTTGTGCATAGTTAAGCTTATCCGACATTCATGGCATTCTATGTTCTGAAGTCTCTAAAGCCTAAGTACATGGACTTGTCTATGGGTACATCAGACTATCAGAGGTATAGGAACTTATGAAGGATCCAT
This sequence comes from Solanum virginianum, assembly GCA_000787875.1. Classification (NCBI taxonomy): domain Eukaryota; kingdom Viridiplantae; phylum Streptophyta; class Magnoliopsida; order Solanales; family Solanaceae; genus Solanum; species Solanum virginianum. The sequence goes on from DF359650.1 coordinate 44,148, forward strand.
CTCGCATATTTTGGACCCATGTAGTGAGCAGAGATGTTAGGTAGTGTTTTGCAAGACATCTGTTACTTGATTAGTGACGATATGCAATCAGTGACATAACTTTCTTTTGTGTGTTTCTCTAGGAACAAATTTTATTGGTCTGTGTATTTCTTGTATTATCTTTACTACTTCTTGGTTGGAGGATGTGTGTTGCTTTTAGGAGATTGATGTTTAGGTTATCCTTGTTTAAGAGTGCCAGACAACAAAGAGATACACTGGGTATCACGCATCAGAATATATGTTGTCCATGTAATCTTAGTTGCAGCTGAAGAGGCTAAAAGCCCTGTCAGTACATTATAGACGTGGAGATAAGATAAAAATTTGAGAAACATTTCTATATTTAAAGGTAAATGTAGAAATTAGTCAGGACTGTTTATGCCGTAGCTTATAAAAGACCTCTATTTGTGCCTAGGAAGTAATGCAAATACCTGACTCCTCCTTGGTAAAAGAGTCGATCCACTTCAAACTAATAGAATATAACATATTAACATTGTTACGGGAATGTTGGTCGACCAGTGTGTGATGATTTCAAGTGATGTTGACATTCCAGTTCGTTTTTACTTTTACTTTTGTCTAAAGGAAGCTGATTATAATTCCAACCCAGCAAAAAGGAAAAAAAAAACAGAAAGAAAACTATTCCTTTATGTGGAGGATGTGTCTGTTTCACTTCCTAACAATAAATTGTCTATAGATAACACTTCCTTCATATCACACCTTTTTATTATAGATAAAACTTCCTTCATATCACACCATTTTATTTGTATAAATTGTATGGAAAACCATGGCCTTCTATTACTATGTGTAAAATGCAATTTTGAAGACCATATAATGTCAATACATCAAACGGAAGCTTCCACATTTTTAACTTGTAGAAAACTTTGCCAAAAATTAAATGACAATAAGGTAATATTTTGGCACTCTAAGTTTTCTTCGCTATCTATAAAATTAAGTAATTATGATCTTGAATTTTTAGACCATTGCCACTTCAAATTCTTGACAACTATATTGTGATTCCTGTAGCTATTAAGAATCTCATCTATACATTTACCATAATTGGTTTCCAGGAAAATTTGATGGAGTTCTTGAGATTTTCAGTAAAATGCAAGATGCAGGGGTCCAACCAGATAAAGCTACATGCAACATTTTAGTGGAAAAATGCTGCAAAGCTGGGGAAACACAAGCAATGATGAAAATTCTTCACTACATGAAGGATAATTTTCTTGTTCTGCGTTATTCTGTCTATCAAGAGGCTCTCCACATGTTGGAGATGACTGGAGTGAGTGATCGGCTACTTAAGGACGTTAACCGTCATCTGTCCTTACAAAAATTCAACCAAGATCAGATCGATGAATCAGATGGAATTGCTGAAAGTAGTTGCTTTACTTTCGATGATAGGATGATTTTGTACTTGTTGAAAAAAAGAAGTCTTCTTGCTGTTGATCACTTACTAGATAGCTTGATGAAAAAGCGTCTCAAATTGGATCCTGAAATTGTCTCAGCTGTAGTTGAGGTAAACTGTAACTGTGGTAGAGTAAATGGTGCTTTTTTGGCCTTCGAAGTCAGTGCAAAATTGGGCATACCCATTGAAAGAATTACGTATCTCACCATGGTGGGCGAACTTATTAGAACAAATTCATTTTCAAGGGCTGTGGACATTGTTGAAGCAATGGTTAGGGCAAGCCTGTCATTAGGGTCAGAACTAACTGCTCTTCTGATACATCGGCTTGGCTCCGCTAGAGAGCTTGCTTCTGCCGAAAAGACACTGTCCTGATCGCTAGAGAGCTTGCTTCTGCCGAAAAGTTATTTAGCATCTTATCTGATCAGCAGAAGAGTACTGCTGTATATACTGCTTTAATAAACGCCTACTTCACCTTTGGGAATGCTGAAAAAGGGCTTGAAATGTTTGAGACCATGAGAAAGCAAGGGATAAATGTGGCATTAAGTACTTACTGTGTCCTCTTGAATGGTCTTGAAAGAAATGGCCTATTTGATAAATTACAATTTTATAGGAAAGAAAAGAAGAGATTTGAATCTGAAAGCTGCAGTAGGGAAAAGTCACTGGAGGAAACAGTGTGTGATCTTATTTTTGCTGGAAATTTTGACAGTTGAGATGTTAGACGTGGATATCTGGACACTTTTCGTGATTGATTGGAGTATTTGGTGTACAAATTAGCTGCTGGTGCGTAGCTTGAGTTTGTACTAGATTTGCAGAAGTTAGCAAACCAGAAGTAGCTTGTGCAGTCTATCGTGTGTTCGAATTTACACAAATGGGCTATGCTCAAGAGAGCATGCAGATCTATAGCTTATGAAGTTCCGCATACTGAAACAAAATGAGGGATGGATAATCTCGTGTGGATCATATTAAAATGCTCTCTCTTTAACAAGTTTAGTTCATCTCTAGAAGCTGTTGGTCTTGACATCTTGATTATTCTCCTGCAACATTGTGGCCTTAAAGAGGTTTATTTCCTAACTTTACTTCTTGAATGATGCCTATAAGGTTCCACAGTTGGAAATAAATGTGCATGGCTGGACATTGATCACTAAACTTTCTCTTCGTTGTTACTCCCCTTTCATCTAGAAAAATATGTATGCAGGAAAAAAAAGTTTAATCGCTTTCAGTTAGAAAGCCATATTTTGGAGGGTAAACTATATCCCATTTCTTCACATGATTAATTCCTCTCGACTTTCCAATCTTTTTTTCCTTTCTTCATCTGAGGTCTGCCCCCATTCACCCGCTAAGTGCCTTTTGTGGCCATTGTAATCCACGCCGATTGACAACTTGGTCAGTATCAAACCTGAGTAGAGCCCATTCCAACCTGCAGTTCTTTTAGTGAAGGTAATGCTTTGTTTAAAATTACAGATTTGAAGGCCAGTTCCGTTTCATTATATGCTGATGGAAGACTGGTGTGATGCAAGTACTTTAGAATGCTTCATCATCAGTTTGAACGAAAACTAAGTGGTTCTCACTCTAAGGAGATGATTGTATTACCTCTCCTCGGGATTCTCCTTGTATCACACCTCAGTTTTAAGCTTATCTTGAGTTGTTGTGTAATGAGAATTCGCGTGTGTCAAATTCATTTAAGATACTAATAATGATCCTTGGTTTTGTGACAAAACTATATATATATCAGAGTTAAAAGTCATGTATTAGTTCTGATGGAGAATGAATGGCATATAGGTACTTGAAGTTGCATCAGAAGCATATGCTCTCATTATATTATAACTGCAAGTTATTTAGCAGTAATTTTTGATCTTCGTGCATCGATAAGTGGTATTTGGCAAGAAAGTTTAACCTGATATCAGTGTGGTGATCAAGGTTTGTGCAATATCACTGACTGTTGTATAAAGGATGGGATTCGGATAACTCAGTTCTCGGAAGAAAGCCATGTAAGAAATGCTTACCAATCTTCATATACATTCAAAAGGCTAAAGGTAATGTTCTGAAATGCGTCTCATTTGTGGATTTTAAATCTTGATTTTTTGTTTTTACATATGCACTTTGTATTTTATGCCAGGCAACTCTGATCTTTACTACATCGAATCAATTGACAAAGCAATGGGATTGTAAAAAATGAAATCGCCAAAGTTTGTTTTGAGTGAAGAAGACTGTGGTGCACTTTTGGCATCACCTCAGAGTTGCAAATTCTGAAGGAAGCTTAGAGTAACTGATAAAGTTGCTGTCATGTGACCAAGAGGTCATGAATTCAAGCCTTGGAAACAACCTCTAACAGAAATGCAAGGTAAGACTATCTACAATAGATCCTTGTGGTCGGGCCCTTCCTCGGACCCTGCGCATAGTGGGAGCTTTAAGGGCTTGCCCCTTTTTTTTTTCAAAGTTGCAAATTCTACATAATTTTCTAGTATTAGTGCATATGACTTGTAATCTTGTAGAGAAGAATCAAGGCCTTTCAAATTATGGGGGTGGGGAGTAGTACTTGTAGGAGTTGTTTGATTGGAAACACATTATCTCAGGATTGAAAATATTAATATGATATCTTCTTGATTGTTTTTTATTATTGTTTTTGTTGTTCTATTTTGGGACTTGATATTTTTGAAATGAGGGACTTTCGAAAACAACTTCCTCTATCTCTATATCTCTATGTGTTGAGGTCCGCATACATTTCACTTTTGGGATTCCACTGATTATGTTATTTATTATTGTTGTTATTATCATCCATTTGGGATTGAAAACGATTTGTTTCTTGCATGGAATTAAATTAATTAGTCACTTTTTAAGGGGTTAAAAAAATCTAAGTAGATAAAAGGGAAAAAGGAACTTTTAAAGAAGGAATATATTTAATTTAGTTTCACGAATATATTCAAAATATAATAAAAGAAGAAAATACCTTTTCAAGAAGAAAACAATTTGTTTTATACCTAAAGTCATTTTCACTAAAGACTGAAATTGTGTTCAAAAATATTTCTAATAATCAAGTCTGTGTAAAAAAAAATAAAGAAATATATTAATAGTAACTATATGGATAGATGTCTAAACTACGAATTTTCTTTCAAAATAGTAAAACCTTATATTCACACTGAGTTGTTGAAGGTGATTTAGATCAAGGGTCAACGACAACAACATACCCAGTGAAATCCCATAAGTGGGGTCTGAGGAGGATAGAATGTACGCAGACCTTACCACTACCTAAGTAGAGAGGCTGTTTCCTGGGAACCCTCATCTCAAAACCCATACGCAGAGTAGTAACATATGTTGAATTCACTCTCTTCAATTTTACACAACAAACTTGATAGTTAACGATGATGTTCAGACCAACTTGCACAAAAACACCAGATTCTACAATTATCGCATTCACAGCCCAGAAAGACACTACCACTGTCATCGAATTAAACAACTCAAAATCAGGATCCTAAAATACAGCAGCATAAAGAAAATCTACAACTTTTCATCCCCCCTAAGAGAAAATGGAACAAGTCTACAGCAAAACTATAACTTTACAGGTTACACCACTTCTAAATTACACTAACTAGCTACCCATATGCTTACTGAATTCTTCCTTTTCAACTCTAGTCCTAGTCCTGTTTACTGTACAGAAAGGAAGTACCGAACCTACTATGCGCAAGACCCTTCTTTTCAATACCATTGCAACAAAAGCCAAGGATGAATTACCACCAGGCATTGGACCAGCCAAGACTGAAACATGTAACTGCTGATATCGTCAGAGGTGCTAAAGCTTCACTACACAGCAAAGATCTGGTTTAGATGTGATGTTTCTACCATCGCTGGCCAGAAGAACCTCCTTCCCCTACCTGTGCAGACTGGGCCTGATATTTTGGTTCCTGAAAGCTGCTTTGTTTTCCATAACCTTGACCATTTGAATAAGAATGCTGATGCTCGGCCAAACTTCTATCCTTATGCCACTCTGGAATATCAGCAGTACTGGACAGCAGTTGCTCGGAACCTGATGAATGCACAGACTGCAAAGAAACAGCAGAACCAGAATCGGCTACCTTTGAAGTACCAGCATCTGACTTTTTGGCAAAACGCCCTCCAGAAGCTCTTGCTCTTTTCAAGGCATGCTGATGTCTCGACTCGTGAAGATATGGCTGTATTACAAGGAAGAGAGAGAGTATCAGCAACTGAGGATAAGTAAACAGAATAAACCAAACATATCTTACATATCACCAGACAGAATGGAAAACTGATATTGGTATTAACAGCCAAACCATTGGCATAAGGAACTCCTTTCACCCAAATTATACTCATAGTGGTGTTTATTCGACCTAACAGTCTAAAAAGGTAGAGTGGGAAACAGCATTTTACACACATAAAATCAAAGTACTAATACATTGACTTACTCTCTTTTGGGGGCAGAACCAAGGGGGAGCGGGTTGGGTTGAAGTCCTAGTATCTAATCCCATTTACTTTATGCTACAGAAGTAATACAATCAGTTACCTTTCGTTTCCTCTTACTTAAGTGACATAAAATTCTTAAAACTGCAATTTCATACACAATGGTTGGAAAACCTGTTAAACAGTTGATTTCGTCCTTTTTAAAGAAAAGTGAGCTCAGCCAAAGCGTGGGTACATCTCCATTCCGGAACAACAAAATAGGTACAATCACTTCCAACTAAGAGAACTTCATACCAGGCAACATATCTCCAGAACAGATAAGCACATGTAACAAAAAATATGCTGTTAAAAAGGTGCATCATGCACTCTTTGGATAACAGGAGAAAAGAACACCCAACAAGCAGCCCAGTGGATGAGGCACATACTAACCTTTCGCACTTTTATCAGCTTCTTTTCAAGTTCTGCTTTTGCACGTGACTCTCTTCGCCGCAGAATACCATGATACTGCTTGGCATTGACATAAACAGGCTCTTGAGCAATTTCATGGGGCAAAGGCATCCTCGGATGATGCATATCAAGTACATGAGGAGGGACCTGTATAGCACCACCTTCAGTTAAGATCTTAAAAAATCTTGTGCTCAGACACCAACCAGCCCCAGCCACAACTATGTTATAATGGATCTTTTCTTTTGTATCTTTTTTTTTTTTAATAATGGATGTTTCTTCAGTGGCGATGTTTTTCAAGGTGGTCTCGTACTCCTAGGCTTATCATGCAGAGATCTAAATAATATGGTAATCAGCCAGTACAACCTGGTTGATCTACCTTCTAAGAATATTAAAGTTAGAGATCTTTCTGGAACTGATTGTCTGTATCTGTTAGTCGAAGTTAAAAAACAAGCAGGGATGAGTTCCTTAAAAGACAAATAAAAAAAGTTGCATCCTGAAAACCCTTTATACTAGCTACCCTACAAATCCATTCAATGATTTAAAGGAAACGGATGTGACACTGGGCGCCACTGAATCCTACTCAATTGAACGAAGAAATAACCCATCCCAATTTGAACAATAATATTGTAGGATGTCTGATTGCAAGAAGGATATTAAGCAAGTCATCTGGGAGTTGGCAATACGGAGAAAGTGAGTGTTTCTAAAACAAAGCTAACTACGAGAAGATATCATGGTTAAGCCAATACTTGTAAAGACTACGTATCAGCACCTGCCAAAAGACACATTGAACCACACAGAAGCAGCTTTCTATGTTTTGATATCCCCAAGGACATAATACTCATAGCAGTCCCAGAGGTATCCCATAGTTTAAATTGGCAGAAAAGTAAAATTGTCCTCTGAACCTATCAGATCTAAAACAAAGTAACGGTGGAAAAAACTGGAAAAATGGAAGTTCCGAATTCAAACCACATGCATACCATAGGTTGACCAAAAGGTGTCAGCATTCCCCCATAGTATGGGTCAACATACAGATTTGGAGCACATGCCTGCATCTCAGGTACAGAATAACATCAAATCAAAAAGATAAAAGAAAATGTGAGATAAACCCCAAAAGCAAATCAAACTTTTCAAACCCCATAGAGTCAAAGATACCTACCATGGAGTGCGAAACAAGTTCAAGCTGTGGGGTTTGTGTAAGGCTACCATCACCCTTTGGAGGTAGAGTTGGTGCAGTTGGCTGTAAATTCTGACCTACTTGCGCATAACTCCCAGCTAATTCTGAAACAAGAATGCATAGGCATTGCTTAAGTAATTTGTAGGCATTAACATCATGAAAGCTATATACTTTTTCACATCTGTACCAACTTCCCTCCTCAATAAATATGTCACCTTCTTTCTTCTGTATGGCAAAAGATTTAAAAAGAAGAAAGTAACTCGGCAAATGAAGCATCATGACAAACTTCCAATCCTTAACAACAACTATGCCTCAATCTCAAGCACATTAGGATCAGCTATATGACTCCTTACTGACCATATCGCTCCATTCAGACCAATATTATTATTTTTTTTAAAAAAGGCACTAGAAGTTCTCTATATTTTTGACTAGAATATAAATCACTGTCATGACTAAAAGACTCGTAGTAAACATAGAATCTAAAGTTGAGTATTAACATAACTAATTTTTTTATTTTTATTTTTCAAAATTGGTAACTTGTACAAAAATAACAAAATTATATTTTTTTAACTAAAAGATATCTCCTATATAGATCCCTTCTACATTGTGCTCAATTTTTCCGTTAAGTCTACATGAATTGGAAGAGACCAAACATATCTTACATATCACCAGACAGAATGGAAAACTGATATTGGTATTAACAGCCAAACCATTGGCATAGCTTCATGTAATTTACAGGATACATGTGATGAAATAGGCATGACTGACTTTATAGCCCACTACAGGAGTAACATTGTATAGGGAAGCCTATCCTTATTGTTTTTGTACAGGAGGGCCTCTTACTTTGTAAGTTCAACTTAGTGCTCGACTATATTTTGCTATCAATACGCTTTATTTACTGATTAGAAAAAAAAATCAAGATTGAAGAGATACCTGAATGCACAGGTATGGTACTTTGTGATTTTTCAGGAGCGGCATCATTTTCCTCGTTGGCTCCACCATCAGATTGTGATCGGCCATCCACAGCTTGTTCTGGTGATGGTGAATCTGATGCACTTTCCCCCATCAATCCAAGAGAAACAGGATTATTGTCAGCAGTATTCCACCAAGTTTCAGAATTTACAGACGGATTCAGAACATTATAAGTTCTGGCTTCCTCACAATTTGCACTTTTGGAATTTGATTGCATATTTCTCTAGTACTAGTACTTTAAGTCCTTCGTACAATTCCTGGAAGATAGATACAAAGCAAAGCAACTCAGTAAATCAAGTTTAAGGGGAATCTACTATTATTCCAGAAGCACATTGCTATAACATTCCATGTCCTACCAAAAGGATCTTAAACTGTACTAAAGGATGCATGGTATGAACAAGACTAATATTTAATAACCATACATTTATTTCGACCTGAACAATATGTTTGTATCTTTTTTTAATTCCTTTTTCCAAAGGCAATTGCCCTGAACCTTTCATATCTACTCGTGAAGAACAAGCCTAGATATACCCCCCACCAAGCTTAAAGAAGTCTCTATTAAATTTGAATGAACAGAAAAGAAGGTCTAATGAATTATTCTAAAATATAACAATTTGACCAGGTTGTCAGGAAGTGAAGTGCTTCTTTAAAATGGCGCCCCCACAATTTACTTGAAATTTAAAATATCAACCAGCCGTGAATTTAGCACAATAAAAATTAAGCTTGCATCAAAACAACTAATTTCAGCATCCAATACACATAATGCCTATATTAAACTTTCACAGAGTTGAAATTTTCTCATTGTTACCACTTTGTGCACTGTTTTCTGAAGTGACATTTCTGTAATCTACATTGCTTCACCTATGAAGTAATGACTACTCACTTCGCTGCTTAGCTTTAAGAGACGAAGAAATGGCTTTTAATAACAATATAACACTGCATAGATATGCCATTATACTGGAGTTTTCTTACTCCATAAACAAGTTATAGCAACATGCAAGAAGAAAATTTTACTTTTAACCATATTTTTCTAGACTACTCATACCAACAATGAACTACATAACCAAAAAAATGGAGCTAGGAAAGATAAACTCGAAGTATAAAATCATTTTTTCCCCATTTTCTATGATTTCTTTGTGAATGTTCTCCTCATATCTAGTGCCCCAAGAACTGGAAAACCCAACGGTAGGAAGGATAGACTCGAAATATTAAATCATTTTTTCCCATTTCTATGATTTCTTTGCAACTGTTCTCCTCATATCTTGTATCCCAAGACCTAAAGCCCCCGGAGCTAGGAAGGATAGACTCGAAGAATTAAATCAGTTTTTCCCATTTCTATGATTTCTTTGCAACTGTAAACCTCATATCTAGTACCTCAAGACCTAAAAGCCATAACAACTTAACTGCATACTCCCCTCATCTACCCAACCCCCTCAACACCACCACCCATGAAAATGAACCAGTATTTTCACAAAGATGATTCAAGATTCAGCATAAAAAGAGGCAAAGGGGTTCAACATCTAATAAATATAATTTTAACTTTGTATATAGAGTATAATTATTCGAACCTTATGATACCCTACCCAAGCTCCACCCCTGCAACCACCATAAAAAAGGAAACTTAAAGGTATACTCCACTCTCCACCTATGTTGCTCGGACTCTTCAAAAATGTCGATGGGTGCATGTCGAATCCTCCAAAAATACACTATTTTTGGAGGATTCGACACGGATATGGCAACATTTTTGGAGAGTCCAAGCAACTTAGCTCTCCACAGTAATTAATCAAATCTCCCTAGTACTAAAATTAGGGAAAAACTTATCAAACTTCAATCCCTCCCCATTAAAAACCCTTAAAGAAGGCTTTTTTTTTTTCCTCTGAATCCGTAACAATCTGCCTCAATCTCACCACACAGCTCAAAATGATAACCCACCAAACAATGAAACAAAAAAAAAAAAACAATCTCATTCCATACAATTGACATTAACATCAGAACTCATAGGAACTTTACAAATCAAAATTAAAGCAAATCAACAAAAAATTAATTTTTTCCAATGACGGTGGTGTGTTCAGCATCCCAAACAGAGTAAATGGGATCCCCAAATTGTTGCTCCGGTAAAACAATCAAGAATTGGATTAAAACCCCAGAATTGATCAATTTCAAAAAAAAAAAACAAAAACAATGAAAACCCCATGTCTAAAAACACAGAGAATTGTAGTTTAAGAAGCTGAAAATTGAGAATTGAAAGAGGGAAAAAACTTACCAGTAAGAAGGGAAGAGGCAGCAAAGAGAGAGAGAGAGAGAGAGAGTAGAGTGAACAGTGATTGGTGAAGAAGAAACATAAAAGCTTTTGGGTAAAAAGAAAATGGATGAATGAAGAAAAAGGGAAAAGAGAATTAATTTGTTTTCTTGACCAATTTATTTCATGGAATAAAAATGAAAGAAATTTGAGTTCCGATTTCGGAGCAACAATAAAAT
>DF359649.1:464-17155 GCA_000787875.1 Solanum virginianum
AAGTTATGAAAATTCTTACTTTAAGTCTTTTACTCTGGTTAATTTTCTTCTGCGCAATATTTTATTATCCTTTTTAGTTAAGTCTAACTTGTTCGGGTGAGATTGAGCAAGTGACATCACGCCAAATTTTTGGGTCGTGACATCGAAGGACCCTTGTCGGAATCCCTTTTCTTCGAAGACTCAACTACAAGGACCTTCGAATTACCTCCGTCTTTCAGCTTTTTGCAAACTAGTGATGGATTTAATAGATTGAAATTCGGCTTTGAGCATTTTGATAGTCTCTACAATTAAACGCGGACTTTTCCTAATAACAAGGATATTTTCTCCCATGGTGAAGAACAATGATATAGTAGAAAAAAATAAATAATTAAAATAAAATTAAATAACATTAACCAATGCACAGAGAATGGCACAAAACACGAATTTTCAGGCGTAATAGAAGATAAATAGAAAGGAGAAAATGCTAATGGAATATGAAAAATTCATTCTTTGGAATATTGAAAAAGATTAACGCAAAAAATGGAAAAACTTTAACTTTGGCAGCCAACTTTGGGAAAGGGAAAAGTATGTAATGTATTGTCTATGTCTATCATAATAATTTGACTTTTCTTTAAAAAGAGAAAAAGTGTATCTTTGTATACATTAAAAAGAAACATTTTTCAGTTTAAATTTATACTTAAATGTTTTTAAATTTTTCAAAAAATAAATAAATAAAAACATTAAAAAGAGAAAGTAACATGAATATAAATAAACAATCTAAAAGTGTAAATATTTTTTAAGTATGAGCATATGATTTACACTTTTGGAGGTAGTATTGAGCACTGGTATGGGTGAGAGTATAATAACTTGAACTCATAAACTACATAACCAACGTAGGATAAGATTGTACCAAGAGTAAAACTCCTTATTGTCACTGAGATGACTCAGTTTTGGGATGGATTCACTCCTCTAGCTTTCGTCTCTTACCTTGTCAAAGTATGGAATGGCTCTGGCCGCGTGGGCAAGACACTGTATCATCACGAGGCTTATAGTGATGATTGTCAGTTAGAGAAACTCCCCAAGCTAAAGTAAACTAATTCTTGCAGAGTTTTCAGCATATGTTTTTTATTTTCAGCATACACTTTATTTATTATTTTTGCTATCCTATTTTGAGACATGTTTAGCTACCTTTGAGTATAATACCCTATTCTAATTTCTCAATTTTGGCTATTTTACATGCTCGTACATTCCATATACTGACATCTTTTGGACCTACATCATTTTATGATGCAGATCCAACTGACAAAGTCCCTCAGCAAACACTCTGTTGAGGACCAACATTTCATTTAGCCATCAGTGAGGCCTCTTACTAGTTAGAGACTTTAGAGTCTTTATTTATGTTTTAGCATTTCTTTTTAGTTGTGGCTACCGTGGGCCTGCCACCGTAGTTGTTTTAGATTATTTTAGTTAAAGATTCCATAGACTAGATGATAGGAGTTTCAATTCTTATTTTTCATTGTTGTTAGGATATTTTCTCTATTTAGTTGTTCAGGCTATTGCAATCTCTTTAGCACATATTATATCTAAGTCTATTATTTATTATTTAAGTCTTTCACTGATTGAAGTATCAAGACGAAGTGATTTACTTGGGACCACAAATGATTTTGGATGCCGGCCACATCTAGGGTGTAAACTTGAGGCGTGACAATTCTAGTGAGAACATATGTGAGCATAGAAAGTTTGTTAAGGCGGACTTTGAGGTTCGAGGGAAGGGGAGAGTAATGTGGATTCAAAAACTCCTTTATGAGTGATAGAAGGGCTAGGCCCTGTTCCATATTAGCATTGGTAGCAAAATAAGTGAGAGGTTGATATGGTATTATATTTTAGTGGTGATTTAGATAAGTGAGGTGGTCAGAGTATGCGTACAAGGTTGGGCTGAGGGTATTTGTTATAGCATATCTTCTTCTAGTTGATTTTCTCTATATTATGTGAGGGGTATCGGGTTGACAGATGATGCCTACTAGTATGTATTATTTGTATTAATACTATTCTTGATATCCCACTTGGCATAGTCTAATTGCAGAAGACGATCTCTAGTAGTTTCTACTCTTTGTTTCTTGTTGTGGGAGTTGTGTCATTATTTCATTTTATACATAGTATTCTTAGAAGCTCTTGTACATATTTAGACTAGATTCCATAGAGGGTGTTAGACATTTTCTAGAATTCAGATTTGGATTTAACTCAATACTTGGTAGTTACATGATCTATTCAGTATTATCTCACGATTCTTAAATTTTTTGCATGATTTAATTATTTGTAAATTAAAGATTTTTCTGTTTAGGTGTTGAAGTCGATGCCTGCACAATCGGTAGGTCAAATCATGACAGTTATGTTATTATAGCATTTCTATGAAAAAATGAGTCCATAAAATTATGATCCCTGCCTGCATAAGTTTGGCAGGTTAATGACCAGCACAAATTAAATAGCTAAAATTTTGATAAAATCGTGTAGGATATATGATGAATACTACATTACTTGAATCAGTGGAATTCTTTTGGGAAAAAATCTAAAACTTTTTGAAAAAAAAAATGGAAGAACAAACAGAAAAGCAGGAAGGTGAAAATCAAGAGAGAGAAATGGGAATGTGGAAAGTAGCATGAATAATAATTTATTTCATATACTGGTATATGTATTTCTTTAAAAATAATATTTAATTTTTTGGATTGGATTCGTTTATTTTTAGTTCTATATTTGAACATCTTTAATGATGAGCTTGCTAAAATGTATCTAGATGATAGTTTTCTCATAAAGAATGGTTATGCTTGATCCTCTAAAGACTTTCCTTTTATGTGTGATGCTTATGATTCTAAACATTTTATGTATTTTATATGTCATTATTTTTCAAGGATTGAATACAAAAACAATAGGATGTGATGCAAAAGTTGATATGAAAAAGGAAAATAGGAATACATATTGCAAATATTCTTAAAATAAAATACATACCTAGTTGACATATTTTTGAAATTAATTGAATACACACTAAAAAGAAATGAATATAAATACAAAGAATATACATATTGAGGATGAATACAATTTGAAAAATGGTATAATATTACGAAAAACTACAAGTCTACTATGAAAAGTGGTGGATATATATGTGATCGAATACAAATATACTTAAGAAAGAACATGAGAATGCATATCTCAAATAAAAATAAAAATATAGATCAAATATAAGTATACTTAAGAAGGAACGAAAATACAAATTTGAAATGGAATATGGGAATAAAAGAAAAAATGATGCAAAACTAAAAATGTATTTTTTAAGCAAAAGTAGGCATTAAGCCTTTATTTAATAAAAAAAGAACAAAGAATTCAGGCCCCTACATACCCAAACAAATACAACTTCAGCGGCCCAACCCGGCTATATCCACAAACAAAATAATCTTTCCTAATTCTAGCACACTCTCCTTTTTCAGAAAGGGAAAGTTCATGTCTTATCCTATTCCTCCTTTCAATATAGTTGCACTGTGTTAAACTTGTTAATCATCTTCCCTTGTTCGTCGCACATGTGCAAATGATGAATTTCAGCATTCACTGCTCCGTCACAAGAAAATTGAGCTTGGATTGATTTCATTTTGGCGTAAAAAAAATGTTATTACGCCATGAACTCATGTCCCGTGAAAACTTCTTTAACTCAAATTCTGCGAGTGTTCAGTGAGCATCCTTTCCAATGACCGGTACATAACATTACTAGCAAGTTCTGATGTGCATGCCTGCCTTCAGATCTCATCCTAGATGATAGATAAGTTGGTCCGTTTTATCTCCTTTGCTTAAATTTACCACAAAAATTACCCTAATCTTTTCTTGCTAACATATTGAGCCCCAAAGGAGCTGATACCACTGTTTAATAATCAAGATTAGGTTCATTGTGTGTAAATTCAGGTATGTTCTTCTTCCTCTTGCAACAATTATCTATTGTGCCTCTTCTGTTCTCTTTACTACCCAACATAGTTGATGTTTTGCATTTTTCTTATTCGAATGTTGGGTATTTGTTATGCATCCAAACTTAGTAAAACCCTTGCTTGCTTTTGAACCTAGTGAATAGATTGGAAATCAATGTGTGTTGTTCCTGCAAAAAAGAAAACTAGGTTAGCAAAATAATTCGCAACTTTGTTCCCCTCTCTCAGAATATGTTGAATCTCCACCCCCGTGATCTGTTAGAGCATTAATTCTTTTAACCATCCCAATTATACTCCAAGGTATCTCCCAACTCCCTGCTAGGCAATTAAAAACCATTAATGAATCTATCTCCAAAATGACTGGAATCACTTCTTTTTAACACACAATTCCAGTCCTTTCTCTAAAGCATAAATTTCAGCTTCTAGGATAGATCTGATCCCTATTCCTGTGAAGTTGCATAGACAAATTCTCCTTTTCAATTTCTAATTAACCAGTAACACTAGGGCCTGGGTTACCCTTAGATGCACCATCAGAGTTGCATTTAAATTAATCCTATTTAGATAAATGCCAATAGACTATTTTGGTTCAATGATTGGTTTATATTTTAACCCAAGAATTGTACCAAATCAACCTATTCTTTCGAAATATTCTTAAGCCTAGGATACCTGAATTTTGCCAACCTATGCAGATTTCTGCTCACCTCCATCACCATACTGTATATGCTATAAGTAACTCCATGTTTAACTTTGTTCCTCCTTTTCCATATCACCGATAAAATAAGACAAGGGACAACGTTAAACAGTGGCTTCAACTTGTTAGAACATTCTACATTCCACCATTTGTAGATCATTTCCTTTAAAAAGTTACTTGGGCTAGTTACCAGTGCTTTCATCGAAAGTATTGACCATAACTGGTAAGCTACAGGACAGACTAAAAAAATATGGTTATATGTTTCTTCAGTCATTTGATCATAGCAACAACACATAAAATCATCCACCATTCAAATTCTAGTCCAGAATTCTGCTATGGGAATTCTGTTTTTAAGCATCCTCCACACAAAAAAGGATACCTTAAAAGGTAATCTTTTTTCTCATATTTTCAAAAAAGTACTCATGTGAAGTCCCAGAGGACCTTATTATATCCCATGCTGACTTAACAGAGAACTTCCAGAGAGTGTAGGCATCCAATAAAGAGTATCACAATTTCCTGCTGCTGCATTAAAATCAATATATCTGGTCACATATTCCATATTCTCTTCAAAAAAATTATCTTTTAACCTGCTATCATTCCATTCACCATTTACCATTAACCAATCCAAATCTTTTTCCATCACCTCATTAGCAAAATCAATAGGAAGATAATAACATAAAGCCCCAAGTTATGTCCAGTTATCATACATGATGCTAGTGTGTCCAAATCCCCTGATCAAAATAGTCTCTAGCCATCAAAATATGTTTTCAGGTTTGGGAACCCCCATTTCATTCCACTACCTGAGGCCTATGCCTCTTGCATTACTTATTCCACATAAAATTAGATCACATAGTTTTTTTTTTTTTTGTTCTGAAGCACCATCAGATCTTAGCAAATAAGACTCTAGATACCTCAAATAGGGATCTAAAGCCAAGGCCTCCCTCTTTCTTAGGCAAGCATACATCATCCCATGAGACCAAGTGCTTATTTATGCCCTACTCTTTAAAATTTCATAAAAATTAGCAAAGATTTTAGAAATATCACCCAAAACACACTTCGGAGGGATGATCACAGATAATTGATAAATTGAAATACTTTGCAATACACTGTCAATCAGAACAACCTTACTACCAAAAGAAAGTAGTTTTGTTTCCATGTTTGTAACTTAGATTGGACTTTCTTAATAAGATCTGAAAAGTATACCTTCCTCTTCTTTGCATATCCCACTGGATATCCTAAGTAAGTCAATGGAAACTCAACTTTGTGAAAGCTAGTATATTCTTTAATTCCTTTAGTATCAATCTGTGCATCTTTATGATAGACATAAAAGGTACTCTTTTCCTTATTTGATCTTCTCCCCTATTGTGCTTCATAGTCTTTCAATGTCTTCATTAATAACTCCAAAGTTGTGTTGTCTGCCTTAGAAAATATAATTGTGTCATCGTAATAAGCCAAATAATTAATCTGCTCACTCCATTTAGGTAGCCCATAGCTCTGAAATCCTGCACAATTAAAAAGGTTATTCAAGGCCCTATATAAGACCTTTGCCATTAGAATGAAGAGAGTTGGCGATAAAAGATCTTGGTTAACCTCTCTAGTAGAATGAAAGAATCCCTAAATCTGTCCATTAACCAGTATAGAATACCAATTATTAGCCACCAATCTTCAAATTTTATCAATGAACAAACCATCAAATCCCATTTTAGTTAGAACACCTACTAAGAATGTCCAATCCACTCTATCATATGTCTTGGTCATATCTAGTTTGATCACCACATTAGCCACCTTGCTTTTCTTCATTATATCCATAATAATTTTCTATGATAGAAGGATATTTTCTGTAATACTTCTACCTTTGACAAAATCAAATTGATTGGCAGAAATAAGATTAGGTAAGAATCTTTTCATCCTGTCATGCAATATTCTTGACATAACCTTATTAATGAAGTTGCTATGACTAATAGGCCTGACTTTTGAAAATGATGCCACCTTTTCTTTCTTATGAATCAGAACTAGATTAGTATGTATAATGGATTTTGAAAGATCCTTCCCCAAAAATAAGTCTTAATCATTCTTACTACATTTTCCTCAATAATATCCCAGCACACTTGATAGAAAAGACAGTTAAACCATCAGGACCAGTTACACTACTCCCATTAAGTTTGAACATCGACTTCTTTATTTCCTCCACTATTGGTTCTTGAGTTAGAACATCATCATCTTCATTTGTAATCAAGCTAGGAACCAAATCTATTAAAGAGAAACTATTATTCTGATTCTCTCTAGTGAACTGATCCTTGAAGAATTGGACTGCTTCATTCATTACATACATTCAGCCCAAGAGGCATCTTATCTTTGAATTTTTTTCATTTTCAACCTTTTTCTTCTCCCTTTGACCATATTATGAAAGAATCTAATATTCCTCTCTCCTTCTTCAAACCACTGCATTTCAGCCTTTTGTCTCCAAAAATCCTCCTCAATCTTTAAGTATTTATTGAACTCAGCATAGGCCTTATTAAGAATTTCTTTGTTTTTAGCAGAAGGATATTCTTCAAAAAGATTCTCCTTTAGTTTAACAATTTCCTCTCGATAACTAGTTGCTTAAAAATATTTCCAAAACATTCTTTACTCCATTTTGATAATGCAAGCTTTGTCTTTTTTATCTTGATTTTGAAATTGACAAAGACGTCATCACTATGAACTAAGTTCCAATTTTGTCTGATGACCTCTTTAAACTCCTCTTTTTCATTGTTGGTCTGAATATGCAATAATATCCACTTGTATCCTATCATTTACAAATAGCCAAATCTTTCAATTAACATTATAATTAGAGTAAGTCATACTCAACCTTCTCTTATATTGTTGAACATGTCTAATCTCTTGAAAAGACTCCATCAATGCAATTAGATTAAACTTATGATATCTATGAAGCATTTGAACTCTATGAAAAGAATGATGAGTTCTAAAAGATCTAAGTTTCCAGATCAAAGCTCATTTTAACAAACTTCTGGTGGTCCTTACTGGATTAGCCCTCCTTGGCTTATCTCCAACAACCTTTACCTTCTTATTCTTTAATTTAACTTGTGAAAAAGTTGTGATACCCCATAACTCTATCCTCACATGTACCTATGTTTTAAGCCTCACTTTTATATGTGGGAAGTGTATTAAGGTCATAAGAGATCTCTAGTACTTAGTCGAGTTCAACACTTTCCTATAAATTGAGTTTCTAGTCTTAGATTATGCAAGGGTCAAATTTAAATGATCATAACTCTTATCACATAAAGAATTAGATTTCCTATGACCTATCAAATGAAATACCTTTGAATTAGCTTTCCAACGCAATTGGTTTCACCTTATTTGGAGTTCAGAGTCAAAAGTTATGATCATTTTATTAGAGATTACCTAAGCAAAGTGGCTTCTACGAAACCCCTTTACGGGCCGTAAATCAAAGTATGGACCGTCTGCTAATTTATGAAAACAAGTCCTGAAACTTTAATTTTTGGTCCCAACTTTACGGACCAATATACGAGCCATAGAATGGGCTCGTAAAATAGTGATCCAGAGACCCCGAAAATTGCCCAAAAGTTTACGGAAGGGTCCCTATGGGTCATAGAAGGTCTTACGAGCCATAGATGGTCTCATAGATGACCTGATCAGTGATTTTAAAGAGCGTTATTTTTATCTTTTCTCACACTTTAAGCTTAAACTTGTCAGGTTTTTACCTAATTAATCCCCTAGAACGTAACTTTTTATAACATTAACATTCAAACACTCTCAAAACTCATAACGTAGTTTCAAAGGGGCAAAAGCTAGGGATTTCAAGAACCTTCTTCAATTTCTTCAAGAAACTAATTCCTCAGGTATGTAAGACCTTCCAAAAGTTATCCTACTATTATTTTAGTATCTTTAACCACTGGTTTCTACCCAAGATCATATTTATAAGCTGAGATCAAGGCTTCCTCCATTACTAGTTAAATTGATTGAAAAACTTGTTCATGTATTTTTCTTGATAAAAATCATGAACTTTTTTTATTTCACTATTAAATTAAGCTATTGAGACAAGATTTACGATTGTTGTTACATTTGTGAGAACCCTATATTTTCATAAAAAGCTATTATGTCCACAGTCTTGAGTTAAGTTTAAGGAGTACTTAAAGCTTCTATATTAACAAGACAAATTGAGTAATAAAGTTCTATTTTGAGACAGTTTGTATTGGTATAAATTCAGTCAAAGAGAAGAGATGAGTTGAGAAAAGTTTAAGAAAAAATAAAGTTGGGTTAAGTCCCAAAAGATTAAAAGAAGGCATTTTGAGAACTCTTACTCTTAAAGTTATGAGCATTATAAAAGTTATTTTGGGAGTATTATTGAGCACCGATATGAGTGAGAGTAATAATAACTTGAACTCATAAACTATGTAGCCGGCGTAGGATAGGATTGTACTAAGAGTACAACTCCTCACTTGCCACTGAGATGACCCAGTTTTGGGATGGATCCATTCCCTTAGTTTTCATCACTTATCCTGGCAAAGTATGGGACTACTCTGGCCGAGCAGGCAAAACGTTGTATCATCATGAAGCTCATAGTGGTGGTTGTCTGTTAGAGAAACTCCCAAAGCTAAAGTAAACTAGTTTCTATATACAGAGTTTCAATATATGTTTTTACTTTCAGCCATGCACTTTAATTATTACTTATGCTATCCTATTAGTTACTTTGAGTATAGTGCCTTATCCTGAGCTCCTAATTTTGGCCATTTTACATACCATACAATCCACGTACTGACGTCCTTTGGACCTGCATTATTTGATGATGCAGACGCAGGTGACAGAATTCCTCAGTAGACGCTCCATTGAGGACCAGCATTTCATTCAGCCATTGGTCAGACCTCTTACCAGTCAGAGACTTTGGAGTCTTCATTTATATTTTTAGCTTTTCTTTTCAGTTATGGTTACCGTGGGCCTGTCACCATAGTTGTTTTAGATTATTCTAGTTAGAGGTTTCATATACTGTATGACAGGAGTTTTAGTTCTTATTTTCAGTTGTTATTTGAGATATTTCATCTGTTTAGGTTGTTCAGTACTTCTTTGTCAAGCCCCAAGCCTACACTCTGGACGTGGCTAGCACTCAGAAATCATTGCTGGTCAGCAAGCAAACCACTTGGTCTGGCTACTTTGCTCCGCGAAAGACTTAAACAATGATAACAGGGTTGGAGGTAAACATAATCACTGAATTCATGTTTGAAGCATAATGAAACAAATCAACTAGAATAGTCAACAATCTGAAAGGAATACTAAATACTTTCTAGCAGTCTATGAAGCCTCTACCAGTCATGATTAGAGAATGGGTACCGTGACAGGCCACGACTACCCTAAACCAAACAAAAGCAACTAAAACATGAAGGAAATAACATCTATGAGCCTCTGGCTGCAAAGAGGTCTCACCACTGGCTACGTAGAAATGCTGAATTACCCGGGAAGTGCCTAGTGAAGAGCTGTGTCACCTGTGTCTGCATCATAAAATGATGCAGGTCCAAATGATGTCAGTATGTGGAATGTAC
This sequence comes from Solanum virginianum, assembly GCA_000787875.1. Classification (NCBI taxonomy): domain Eukaryota; kingdom Viridiplantae; phylum Streptophyta; class Magnoliopsida; order Solanales; family Solanaceae; genus Solanum; species Solanum virginianum. The sequence goes on from DF359649.1 coordinate 10,652, forward strand.
GGTATATAAAATAGCCAAAACAGAAAAACTCAGGGTAAAAGGCTCAAGTCACTGATTTAAATGCAGAATTAAGTTAAAACATAATTAAAGCATTATAACAAAATAATCTGATTTCATGTGTAAATAGATGCAACTCTATATATATCTGAAAATACTACATACTGTAACTTGGAGAGTTTCTCTAACCGACAACCATCACTATGAGCTTCGTGATGAAACAACATACTAGCCTACGTTGCCAAGGCCATCCCACACCTTGCCGGGGGTAAGGGATGAAGAGTTATGGATCCATACAAACTGGACCATCTCAGTGGCACATGAGAAGTTGTACATAAGGTACAATCCTATCCTACAATGCCTACATAGTTTGTGGGGTTGGAGTTGTTGAACTCGAACCCGCCTCAGTGCTCAAAACTACTCCCAAAATAAGCACTATGCTCAATAATTGTTGGAGAATGTCCCACTTTAGGGGTAGCTGAAAATATACTACTTAGAGCCTTGGTTTCATATGTTTTCTGTAAGCTAGTTTTTTCTGGACTTATTTCATAATGCAATCTCAAGGAAATCTTATTTCAACCATACTTAAGTTTGGATAAATGCTTATAGCAAGCTAATCATACTTCAATGCAAGCAAGAACATACTGGGGAAAACAATTCTCAAGCAAATATGATTCTTATAACTGCAATAACTTCAAGACTAAATGAAACATGCTCAAACATGAAATCATGAGAGTAAAAATAATAGTTTCAATAAAATTTACATGAGAAAACCTTAGTGTATCATCAGTATTTCACAGGAATGAAACTGACCTGGCCCTTGACTAGAATTCGTTCTAAGAACATGAAACAACTTCAAAAGTAGGGATTTTAGATAGTCTTACATACCTAGAATGAATTTTCTTGAAGATTTGGGAACCCTTTTCCAAGCCCTAATCCCTCTTACGCTCCCTAACCGTTGCTCTAATTAGTGTTCATGAAAAGTGAAAGGAAATTCATGGGTTTTAGAATTTTAGGGCTAAAACGACTTTCAATGACAGGGTTTTGGTCCTCAAAAAATTTTAAAATTTTTGAATTTCGGGGGACCAGGTCCGCGACGCGGACCTGGCGCGTACTAATGCATTTTCGGGTCCTCAAAAAATTTTAAAATTTCTGAACTTCGGGGGACCAGGTCCGCGACTCGGACCTGGCGCATACTAATGCATTTTCTGTCAAAATATTTCTGAACGAGTGTTTCAATCCCCGTTGAAAAAGAAAACAAGTGTTGGTTCACGTCCTTGGCTCGTCGCGCCTTGGGCGCGCACCAACACTGTTTCGGAATTAATTACGAAAACGTTGTATCATCATGAAGCTCATAGTAACAAGTGTTGGTTCACGTCCTTGGCTCGTCGCGCCTTGGGCGCGCACCAACACTGTTTCGGAATTAATTACGAAAAATTATCTTTTGACTCGGTCGCTCTAAAATCTGACCGAGACCATTTTTTCACTCAATTTTTCATGCTGATTGCAAATTCGGTTCGAATTCGCAAACAGAGCATGGGAAGATGCGTTATGCGCATGTCTCCCTTCTAGGGGTATTTTGGTAATTTCACTGGGTGTTACATTCTTACCTAAGCCTAGCTTTATTATTTAAGTCCTCCGCTGAATAAAGTAGGCAGGCCAAGTGGTCGCTTGGGACCAGAAATGGTTCTGGGTGCCGACCACGCCCATGGTGTGAACTAGGGGCGTGACAAAAATCACCTACCTTTTTTAATGCAAGCTCCAAGTTTGAATGATTGTCTGATTCATCTTTATTGTCACACCAATTCTCCTGCTGATGGTAACCACTGTCCTTAAATCCTTCACTAGTGCATTCCACCTGATGAGATACCAATTGGGGAACTTTATGTAATGAGAACTTCATAAATCATAACTGCATTTTGCCCTCACTGCCATCAATACCTGTTGGAACCTTGTTAGATGTACTATTTGAGCAATCTTGAATCTGTGCATCCCCTAGCATGTCCTGAGATTGCATCTCTCCCTCCAGCACACCTAGAGATTCTGGTTTCTGCATTACTGTTTGATCATACACCACAATGGCTTTGTTAAGATCCTCTATCTCACCTTCCTCCATGGTATTCTGTGTAGTAAATTGCACCATGTTACTAACATCTTGATTTTCTTTTGTCTGCAGATTTCCTGGACCTACCAAGGTTGTTGAAGTTGTGTCTTGATGATCAACATTATCATCAACCAGTTTGCTACCCTTTCCTGTTGGTGTGGTCCTTTTAGTACTTTGTTCCCCTATTTGTATGTCATTGTTGTAAAAATTCTTGGTGATCCACTGCTTTGTAGTTAACTGGTCCCCTTCCCCTTCATTTTCTCGCTCGGCAGATTTGTCAATATTGCCTATTACATTGAATGAGTTATTAACAGGAACTGGAGTTTCTTCCAGTCGCATAGCCGCCGTAGTCACCACCTTATTAGCTATCCTTGTAAACCTCCTACCTGTCGGATGCCATTGTGTGCCATTATTTCCTGCTGAGTTCTTCTTTTCTCCACCCATCATCCCCTCCACACCTTTATTTACTTTTTTCGTAAGTTCAGGATGCAATACCTTGCACTCATCTTCACTATGGCCTTGCAATTTGCTTCTTTTACAGTACTTACGCATAACATCATATTCAACTCTAACTTTCACTATTCTTGTAGTTGTATTATCCTTACCCTTGATCTCAATTTTCACAATCTCTAGTAAATTCCCCAGCAGATCCACCCGACCCTAGCACAACTAGGTCTCGTCTTATTCAATGTAGCTGCATCCAAGTGGATAGGTTTACCAATTCCTGTTAATGAAAAAGTCATTTCCTTCCCAAAAAATGAAGGTAGCAAATTCAGAAAGGATATCCAAGCCATAGCTTGAGATGTTTCGGCCTCAACCGTGAATTTTTCATCATAAATAATACACATCATTTTTGTCTTCAATTTGATAGGAGGGCTTAGACATCATGGTGACAAAATCCTCAAATAAATCAAACCTTATCAAAACATATCGATGTCTTAACAACTCAATTTGATATTCTCCTTTTATTTTACATTGTTTAGGAAAACTTTTCCTCAATTCATCTAGATTTGGCCATCCATAGGTGAACTTGCCAATCACTACATGTTGAAGATTCTCCGCAATATTCATACCTCGTACTTCCTCCTCAGTCCAAGAAACACGAGGAATACCATTAGAAATACAAATTTGATTAGATACAAAACTATTTAAGAAGAAAATGGGAATATAAATCCGAAATTAATTTTTGTGTAAAACATTAAATATAAATAATATTTGTATTTTGATAAACATATATATATATATATACACACACACATAGAATTAAAAAATAAGCATATATACATGAGAAAAAAAAAGGAATACAAATTTGATTGAACACAAAAATATTTAAGAAGAAAAATGGGAATAAAATTCTAAAATGAAACATGGAATAAATATACATATTAAATGAAAATAAATATATTTAAAAAGAAAAAGTAATGCGAGCATGAGAACTATAGTTGAGTTATGATTTATATCAAAAAAATATGTAGTTTTTTTTCTAAAAAAAAATACAAATTACATTCATATCTTTTTTTATATCTTGATAAACACGCGCGCGCTATATATATATATACAAATATGTAAATCGAATAAAAAAATATACTCAAAATAAATAAAAATTTCAAAAGATTATATATGAAGATTTTGTTTTTGAATCAATAGAATCCTTTTAGAAATTAAATCCCCCAAAATATGTCAATCAGTTGAGAAAATAAATGAATTAGATTATGATACTATTAATTTTCTATTATATTATAATATAGTTTTATTTAATAATATTTATTAAATGTAGTTGTTTTCAGTAACTAAGTTAAAAATTTTGGCTAGTTACATAATTTTTCCTTCAGTTTATTTTGACATGCTTGATTTGGCCCATTTGAAAACTTAACTAGCATATAATCAAAATTGATCCATTAGAAATTGTTTAAATATATTTAGAAAAAAAATTATTTGATATATTATGTATAATTATATATACAAGAAAAAGAATTAGGTATTTTTAAAAAAAAAATAATTTAAAACTTAAAGTCCATTTGGATTGACTAAAAAAATGATTTTAAAAAAATATTTTTTTAAGTGTTGAAATTTATTTTAAAATAAGCAATTTCGTGTTTGAATAAAGTGCTTAACTAGAAAAAAATTGTTAATATTTTTGGTACATAAGTATTACTAAGCACTTTTTTTAATCAAAATATCTGAAAGACCCTTGAATTGTTACATATTATAAAATATTATTCAAAATATCTGAAAGACCTGTAAAGTGTTACACATTATAAAATGCTAATTAACTCTAAGTTTTTATTTCTAAATTAAATTAAATTTAGAGTTAATTTATTTTAATTCAACTTCAATATAAGTTGATTATATAAGTTAATTTATATGTATAAGTTATCTTTAATTTTTAAAATATCTAACTTTGATAAAATACATGAAATATTTGAATTTTTTTTAATTATATTTATAATAAGTAATGACTATATTTCTGTTTTATTATAAATAATATTTTTTTTAAAAAGGACAAAATAATTTAGAAAAAAAAAAGATAGAGCAAGAAAAAGAAGAAAAATAGGAAAAAGGAAAAAAAATGGAAGAAAGAAACAGTAAGAAAAAGCAAAATCAAGAAAAAAAAATTGGAAAAGAGACAGGAACAAAAAATGTAGGAGCAAAATAATATAGAAATTCTAAACAAACATTAGGAATAAAAAGACAAAATTATTGGTCAAACATAAATGACTTTTAAGCCAAAAAGAAAAAAAATAGGGGAACCAACTTTTAAATTTTGGCTTTTTTTAATTTAAATCATTTTAAAATTTGTCAAATACTTTCAAAAGCTAAAAAGAGCTTAGATGTCACGCCCCGGGAGGATACCCTAGGCGTAACTGGCACTCGGAGACTATTGCTAGTCTTCTAACGAACCACCTAGTCTCATCACACTCGTTCAATCCGTAAATTAGCGGAAGATACTCAAGAAGTAATAGGAGCTATCAGTGGGCTACAAGCCTTACCAATAGAAAAAGGGAGGAAAAGGACCCCAACATTAACCATCATCTGTGTATGTCTATGAAGCCTTTATAACTACTGTCTAAGAAGGTACCATGACAAGCTATGACTACCACCATCTAAGAAATAACCCAAAACATATAAAGAAAATAAATATGTCCTCCGAAGGTAGGGGAGGACTCACCAAGTCTGGAATCAAGGAAATTTGAACCTCAACGATTCACCTGTTGAAGTTCTCTGCCTACTGAATTTGCATCATAAAATGATGCAGCGCCAGAGAAGCGTCAATATGTGGAATGCCCTCTGCAGGACAAAGAAAACATCTGTTTTTATGGTTCAATCCTCTCCTACGCTAGCCACGTAGTTAATGAGTATGAGTGAGACTCACTCTTATCAATTTTGGTGCTAATACTCCTCCCAGGACTCGACATGCTCATAAGTCTATCAACATCAGGATGGTTATACAACCAACCTCCCTCAGACAAGGACCTCCACTGATCCAATCATCTATCAACTTAAAGGATTAAGAACATTATTAAAGTTCCAAGTTCTATCTCTAAAAGTCCTCTAAGGATCTCTCTCTCAATCAGTTTCAACAATATTATCCTCAACACTCAATTCAAGATCCGGACCACGGCTATCATGCATACATACATAATCCAGGCTCTAGACATCAACCCCTAACTTCATTCATGCACTCTTTAGCAATTATACGTATACAATCTATGTAATAGTTCAAATAATTAATTAAGCAAGTAATTCAAATTGTGATGATCATCAATTTAAGAAAAAATATGTAGATTAATAGTAATTTTAAGAAATCATGCAATAAATTGACAAATCAGACTCATCAACTCCATCTATCAACCTACTACGTTCAACGGGGCACATGGGAGAACAATCCCATGTTTTGGGTAGCCTTAACATACGTGGGATGAAGATTGTACTAATCTTCAACAAGAATTGGACTCGAACTCTCAATCCTCAGAGCTTTCCTGTCTCCTCTCTCAAAGTTTTCTTACATAAAAACTTAAGAAGAATGAGTTTTAGAAACCCTCAATCGATATAAAACGACTTTAAAAATACGTTTTAAGACTTAGAATAGGGTGGAAAATGACCAAAAAACCCTTCCCAAATTAAAAGGAAAAAATTTAAAAACTCGTACACTGGTCCAAGACGCACCAAGGGCGCAGACCAGTACATTTTAGCAAATTTTTGAAATTTCAAGTTCCCGTCGAAAAATTAAAAAAAGAACAAGTGTTACTTCGCGCCACCTCCGCGTCGCGCCAGGGGTGCGGATCGGCATTATTTTTGCATTAATTAGCGAAAATTATTTTTTGACCCGTTAGCTCTAAAATCGGGTCGAGACCATTTTCCCATTCGATTTTTCGTGTTCAAAATATCTGAAAGACCTGTAA